>SJYX01015466.1:220825-285074 GCA_006410675.1 Oreotragus oreotragus | reverse complement strand
AGTTTTTTTTTTTTTTTTTTTTTTTTTTTGTCTTTTAAGTACCTAGCACAGTACCTAGATACAGTAAATACTAAGTAATTTTTGGTAAGTAAGGGAATGGTGTCAATGTATACACACACATAATAACAACACCCATACAATTCCATATATATTTATATAATTCCATATATATATGTATTGCATGTATATATGTGCCCACACAGACACACTTCCATATATATTACAGATTACATATTATTATATCATATATAAGATAGAATTATATGAGTGTTTCATTATGTGGATATGGGATGTGAGTTCATACGCAAGTATGTTCTGTGCATCTATGTATGTAATCATTTTGACCTTTGATTTTTTCACATCATGTTTTTAATCTCAAATGAGCTTTAGTCAAAGTGGGTTATAAAAGTGAAAACGACCACTGTTAGTCTTGGTCTATGAGAGTCACAATTAAAAAGCAAATCTGATGTATAGTGTGTCAAGCCTGCTGCTGCTGCTAAGTCAAGCCTATGACTCCGCAAATGCCTGCTACTTTGCATTACCTGATCACTCCTAGACATGCAAGTGGTTGAAAATCACTGGCAACTTACTATAAAGCCCTGTGTTCCTGAAATGACAGGAACTTTAGCCAGCAATTGGCTAAAACTACTTTCTGATATAAACCGCTCAGTGACCCTGGCTGAAGTTTGGCACTTCTTGCTTTCCTGCAGCCTGACACAGGCTTGGTGATGACTTACTTGTGCCATCTTACATGGTCTGCAGCTTGACTGAGGTCTTGTTTTGATTCACAGGGAGTATTGAATGGACTGTCTGAAATCAACTATGGATGCACTCAGGAAAATTTCATTTTTCTCTGTTCATTTTTTTTCTCATTCTCGAACATTGAGCATCTGCACATGACAGGTACTGCATTAAGCACAGGGGGACACCAGGTGAATAAAAAGCATAGTACTTGTCTGATAACTGTAGAGATTTCCAAGGAGAAAATGTTTTGAACTGTAAGTTGTGAAGGGTGTTTTCAGAGTGCAGTTGTACATGTTCCAAAAAGAAGTATTAAGACCTAAAACCCAAGTGATTTTGTTTAATCATTTTTGTTGTTCAAAAATCAGGTTGTGTATCAAACTAACAAACAAAGAAAACCATTAGCAAAATCAAAATCAAAAGGCAACCCGCTAAATTTGGATAAAATATTTGCAAATCAATGTCCAAAATATAGGAAGAACTCATACTCTCAATAGTAAACAAATAAATTGGATTAAAAAAAGGAACAGGATCTTAGACATTTTCCCAAAGAAAACATACAGACAGCCAACAGATACAGGAAAAGATGCTCAACATCTCTGATCATCAGGGAAATGCAAATCAAAACCACAATGAGATATCCCCCGATACATATCAGAATGGCTATCAACAAAAAGACAAGAAATAATGAGAGTTGGTGAGGTTGCAGAGAAAAGGCAACCCTTGTGCACTGTTGGCAGGAACATAAATCGGTAACAACAGGGAAAACAGTAGGAGGAATTCTTCAAAAATTAAAAAGAGAACCCCCATATAGTCTAGCATTTCTTTTCTGAGTATTATCCAAAGAAAATACAGTATTAATTCCAAAAGACATATATATACCCCATGTTCACTGCAGCATTTTTTACTATAGCCAAAACATGGGAGCAACCTAAGGGTCCAACAGTGGAAGACAGGATAAAGAAGATGTTATATTCATTATACACACATACACACACTCCTAAGAGAACATTATTCAGTAATAATAAAGAAGGAAACCTCATCATTTGTTGCATCATGGATGAACCTTGAAGGCATTATGTTAAGCGAAACTGCTCAGAAGAGAAAGATAAACACCATACAATCTCACATATGTGGAATCTAATCATCTACCCAACCCCTACCCCACCAAAAGAAAAAAGAAAACAACTCATAGGTACAGAGAACGGATAGGCATTTGGCAGAGGTGAAGTGTAGGGTATAGCTGAAATGAATGAAGGGAGTCAAAAGGAAAAAACTCTCTCATTATAAAATATGTCATGGAGATGTAGCGTTCAGCATGGTATTGATAATTACCTTCTCTGTCCTTGGAATTTCCCAGACAAGAATGCTGGAGCAGATTGCCATTTCCTACTACAGGGGATCTTCCTGACCGAGGGCTCGAACCCATGTCTCGCATTTCCTGCACTGGCAGGCAGATTGTTTACCACTGTGCCACGTGGGAAGCTCAGTGATAATTAACAATGCTGTACTGTATATCTGAAAGTTGCTACAAGAATAGATCTTAAAAGTTGTTATCAAAAGAAAAAACAAGCTGTAATTATGTATGGTGATGGATGTTGACTAGACTCATTGTGGTGATCATTTTGCAATACATAAATGCACCAAATCATTGTGCTGCACACCTGAAGCTAATATGATATTATAGGCCAATTATCAGAGAAGGCAGTGGCATCCCACTCCAGTACTCTTGCCTGGAAACTCCCATGGACGGAGGAGCCTGGTGGGCTGAAGGAATGATGCTAAAGCTGAAGCTCCAGTACTTTGGCCACGTCATGCGAAGAGTTGACTCATTGGAAAAAGAGTTTGATGCTGGGAAGGACTGGGGGCAGGAGGAGAAGGGGACGACAGAGGATGAGATGGCTCGATCGCATCACGGACTTGATGAACATGAGTCTGAGTAGGGAGGCCTGGCGTGCTGCAATTATGGGGTCGCAAAGAGTCGGACAGTGAGCGACTGAACGACTGAACTGAACTGAACTGATTCTCAAAAAATGTATGCCAACAATTTAGATAACCTAGATAACATGAGCAAATTCCTAGAAATACATACACTACCAAAACTGATTAAAGGAGGAAAAGAAAATATAAACAGATGTTTAACAACTAGTGACTGAAACTTTTCAAACAAAAAATGTCCAGGATCATTTGACTTCACTGATGAATTCTATTAAACAGTTAAAGGAAAATTAAAACCTATCTTCCATAAAATTTTACAAAAACCAGTAGAGGGACAGTTTCCAACTCATTCTAAAAGGCCATTATTACCCTAAAACAGGAATCAAAGACTCCACAAGGAAAGAAAATCACAAATCAAAATCTCTTCTGAATACAGACACAAAACTACTCAATAAAAACACTAGCATAGCAAACCCAGTAACATACAAAAATTACTATATACCATGACCAAACGGCACTTATCCTACAAATTCAAGAATGGCTTAACATCCCTAAATCAGTTACTGCAACTCCCATATCAACTGAACAAAGGATAAAAAAGTACATGACTATCTCAGCAGACACAGAAAACATTTGACAAAATTCAACATCCCTTCATCATGGTAAAAAGCGTTCAGCAAACTAGGGATAGACAGGAACTTCCTCAACCTGATAAAAAGGCATCTATAAATAATCCAATCACTAATGTCATACTCAGTGGTAAAAGAACACTTTGCACCCAAAGATCAGGAATCAAGACAATGATGCCTGCTCTTGCCACTTCTATTCAATTTTATACTGGAAGTTCTAGTCACAGAAATAAGGCAAGAAAAAGTAATAAAAGGCATCCAGAATGAAAGGTAGAAGCTAGAGTAATTAAAACAATGTGGTACTGCCATAAAGATAAGAGATGAGTGGAATAGACAGACTCCAGAAATAAACCCTTCCATTACAGTCAACTGATTTTTGACAAGGGGGCCAAAACAATTCAGTAGGGAAAGAATAGTTTTCTCTCCTACACAAAGTACTAGGAAAGGGAATATACAAAAGCAAAAGAATGAAAGTGGATCTCTTTACACAAACTACAGAAATAAAGGCAAATTAGATTAAAAAGTTAAAAGTAAGAGCTAAAAGTATAAAATTATTAGAAGAAAATATAAGAGTAAATCTTTGTGACTTTGTATTAGATAAAATTACATCAAAACATATGTAACAAAGAAAAAATGAGATAAACTGGATTTTGTCAAAATTGTAAGCTTTTGTGTCTCAAAGAATACCATCAAGAACAGCCCAAAGAATGGGAGAAAATATCTGAAAACCACATAACTTGTAAGTGACCTGAATCTTGAATATACAAAGAACTCTTACAACTTAACAATAAAAAGACAAATAACCTAATTTTAAAATGGCTACAGTATCTGAATAGACATTTCTCCAAAGAAGGTTTACTGTCAACTTATGAAAAGATGCTCTGACAATATTAGTCATTTGCGAAATGCTTATTAACACCACAATGAGATAATACCTCATATCCATTAGGACAACTAACACCAAAAAAAAAAAAAAAAAAAGATAAGAATAAGAGTTGAGGAGGACACAGAGAAATTAGAACCCTTACACACCGCTAGTTGGAAGCCAAACTGGTATACCTATTTTGCAAAATAGTTTAGAAGTGCTCCAAATGTTAAACATAGAGTTACTATAAAGTGAAGTCACTGAGTCGTGTCCAACTCTTTGCGACCCGTGGACCGTAGCCCACCAAGCTCCTCCGTCCATGGGATTCTCCAGGCAAGAATACTGGAGGGGGTTGCCATTTCCTTCTCCAGGGGATCTTCTTGACCCAGGGATCGAACCCAGGTCTCCCACACTGAAGGCAGATGCTTTAACCTCTGCACCACCAGGGAAGCCCTTAAATACGAGAATTCAAGTACTAANCCTCCGTCCATGGGATTCTCCAGGCAAGAATACTGGAGGGGGTTGCCATTTCCTTCTCCAGGGGATCTTCTTGACCCAGGGATCGAACCCAGGTCTCCCACACTGAAGGCAGATGCTTTAACCTCTGCACCACCAGGGAAGCCCTTAAATACGAGAATTCAAGTACTAACATAAAAGATTTCAAGGAAGGAAAGGAAGCCAGTTTGAAAGAAGAAGGGGGAGGAGGCGGGAGAGGGGGGGCGAAAGGGGTGGCCTTACAGACGTCTCCCACCACCTACAGATGCCCAGGCGTTATGGGAGTTTTCCCTGGGCCTCCAGAGAAGGGAGGACTGGAACTCGGCCCTGCTAGAAATCAGACCAGACCAGAACCAGAATTCGAGTTCTCTGCCAAGAGGAGTGCTCAGTCTCCAATCCTCAGCTCCAGCTGTGGGCTCTTCGACCAGATTCCTGCATCCAACCCCGGGGGACTAGAAAAACAGGGAAGGATAGGAAGGGTTAAAGAGAGGAAAGAGAGAGGGAAGGGGAGAGAGGTCAATAAAGTCTCTTGTTCCTTACCGGTCGGGGCACTCTGGCCAGTTGTCTGCGTCAGGAGGAGACCAGGGACAAAAGGGTCCCAGTTGCAGCCACTGGGTCTGGTCCATTGGCAGGCAAGCTGGCCCCTGAGTAGCCCGAGTGGTCAGGATGTCAGTTTCAGCAAAGAAGAGTCCCACCAGAGTCGCCATTTGTTGCAGGAAGGCGGACCCCTTCCAGGGCCTGAAACTGGGCTCTTGTCTAACACTAGGAAATGAATTGTCCAAGGAGACACATGTGCTGACAAAGCAAGAGATTTTATTGGGAAAGGGTACCCAGGTAGAGAGCAGTAGGGTAAGGGAACCCAGGAGAACTGCTCTGCCATGTGGCTTGCAATGTCAGGTTACTATAAGACCAGTAATTCTACCCCTAGGAATCAGGGTAGGAAACGAAAGGGAAATGAAAACATATGTCAAACAATAACTTGTTCATGACAGTTTATAGCAGCATTATTCACAACAGGGAAAAAGTGGAAACAACCCAAATGACCATCAGCTGATGAATGGATAAATCAAAGGTGGTCTATTAATACAATGGAATGCTATTCTGCCATAAAAGAACAAAGTGTGGGAATTCCCTGGTGGTCCAGTAGTTAGGACTTTGCACTTCCACTTCTGAGGGCATGGGTTTCATCCCTGGTCTGAGAACTAAGATCCTGCATCACGAGACACAGGCAAAAAAAAGTGGGAGGGGTGGGGGAGGGGAGAAAAAGTGTTACTACATGGATGAAACTTGAAAACAGGATAAATGAAAAAGTTTGCCATAAAGGCCATATTACATGCTTTGTTGTTGTTCATTCGCTCAGTCGTGTATGACTCTTTGTGACCCCATGGACTGCAGTACGCCAGGACTCCCTGTCCATCACCATCTCCCGGAGCTGTTTCAAACACATGTCCATTGAGTGTGATGCTGTTGAAACTTCTCATCTTCCACTGTCCTCTTCTCCTCCTGCCTTCAGTCTTTCCCACCATGAGGGTCTTTTCTAAAGAATCAGCTCTTTGCATCAGGTGGCAATCCATCACCATCTCCCGGAGCTGTTTCAAACACATGTCCATTGAGTGTGATGCTGTTGAAACTTCTCATCTTCCACTGTCCTCTTCTCCTCCTGCCTTCAGTCTTTCCCACCATGAGGGTCTTTTCTAAAGAATCAGCTCTTTGCATCAGGTGGCAAAAGTATTGGAGCTTCAGCATCAGCATCAGTCCTTCCAATGAATATTCAGGACTGATTTCCTTTAGGATGGACTGGTTTCATCTCCTTGCAGTCCAAGGGACTCTCAAGAGTCTTCTCCAATACCACAGTTCAAAAGCATCAATTCGGCAGCACTCAGCCTTTGTTATGGTTCAACCCTCACATCCATATATCACTACTGGAAAAACCATAGCTTTGACTATATGGACCTTTGTTGGCAAAGTAATGTCTCTGATTTTTAATATGCTGTCTAGGTTGGTCATCGCTTTTCCTCCAAGGAGCAACAGTCTTTTAATTTCATGACTGTAGTCACCATTTGCAGTGATTTTGGAGACCAAGGGAATAAAGTCACTATTTCCACTGTTTCCTCATCTATTTGCCACGAAGCGATGGGACTGGATGCCATTATCTTTGTTTTTTGAAGGTTGAATTTTAGGCCATTTTTTTCACTCTCCTCTTTCACTTCCATCAAGAGGTTCTCCAGATCCTTTGTGCTTTCTCCCATAAAGGGTGATGATATCTGCATATCTAAGGTTATTGACATTTCTCCTGGAAACCTTGATTCCAACTTGTGCTTCATCCAGCTCAGCATTTCACATGATGTACTCTGCATACAAATTAAATAATCATGGTGACAATATGGAGCCTTGATGAACTCCTTCCCTAATTTGGAACCAGTCCATTGTTCCATGTCCAGTTCTAAATGTTGCTTCCTGACTTGCATATAGGTTTCTCAGGATGCAAGTAAAGTGGTCTGGTATTCCCATCTTTTGTAAAATTTTCCACAGTCTGCTGTGATCCACACAAAGGCTTTGACATACACAATGAATCAGTAGTATAGGTTTTTCTGGAATTCCCTTGCTTTTTCTATGATCCAACGGATGTTGGCAATTTTATCTCTGGTTCCTCTGCCTTTTCTAAAACCAGCTTGAACATCTGGAAGCTCTCGGTTCACTTACTGTTGAAGCCTCGCTTGGAGAATTTTGAGCATTACTTTGCTAGCATGTGAGATGAGTGCAATTGTGCGGTAGTTTGAGCATTCTTTGGCATTGCCTTTCTTTGGGACTGGAATGAAAACTGACGTTTTCCAGGTGTGTGGCTACTGCTGAGTTTTCCAAATTTGCTGGCATATTGAGTACAGCACTTTAACAACATCATCTTTTAGGATTTGAAATAGCTCAGCTGGAATTCCAACAACTCCACTAGCTTTGTTCGTAGTGATGCTTCCTAAGGCCCACTTGACACCACACTCCAAGATGTCTGGCTCTAGGTGAGTGATCCCACCATCGTGGTTATCTGGGTCATGAAGATCTTTTTTGTATAGTTCTTCTGTGTGTTCTTACTAGCTCTTCTTAATCTCTTCTGCTTCTGTTAGGTCCATACTGCTTCTGTCCTTTATTGTGCCCTCTTTGCGCAAACATTCCCTTAGTATCTCTAATTTTTTTGAAGAGATCTCTACTCTTTCCCTCTATTGTTTTCCTCTATTGCTTTGCATTGTTCACTCAGCAAGGCTTTCTTATCTATCCTTGCTATTTTTTGGAACTCTGCATTCAGATGGGTATATCTTTTCTTTTCTCCTTTCCCTTTCGCTTCTCTTCTTTTCTCAGCTATGTGTAAGGCCTCCTCAGACAACCGTTTTGCCTTTTTTGCATTTCTTTTTCTTGGGGATGGTTTTGATTCAACACCTCCTGTACAATGTTAGGAACTTCCATCCATAGTTCTTCAGGCACTCCATCAGGTCTAATCCCTTGAATCTACTTGTCACTTCCACTGCTTAACTGTAAGGGACTTGATTTGGGTCATACCTGAATGGCCTAGGGGTTTTCCCTACTTTCTTAAATTTAAGTCTGAATTTTGCAATAAGGAGTTTATGATCTGAGCCAAAGTCAGCTCCTAGTCTTGTTTTTGCTGACTGTATAGAGCTTCTCCACCTTTAGCTGCAAAGAATATAATCACTCTGATTTCCCAATTGACCATGTAGTGATGTCCATGTGTAGAGTCATCTCTTGTGTTGTTAAAAGAGAGCGTTTGCTATGACCATTGTGGTCTCTTGGCAAAACTGTTAGCTTTTGCTCTGCTTCATTTTGTACTCCAAGATCAAACTTGCCTGTTATTCCAGGTATCTCTTGACCTCTTCGGAGAAGGCAATGGCATCCCACTCCAGTACTCTTGCCTGGAAACTCCCATGGATGGAGGAGCCTGGTAGGCTGTAGTCCATGGTAGGCTGTAGTCCATGGGGTCGCTGAGTCGGACACGACTGAGCAACTTCACTTTCACTTTTCACTTTCACGTACTGGAGAAGGAAATGGCAACCCACTCCAGTGTTCTTGCCTGGAGAATCCCAGGGATGGTGGAGCCCAGTGGGTTGCCGTCTATGGGGTCGCACAGAGTCGGACACGACTGAAGCGACTCAGCGGCGGCGGCTTGACCTCTTACTTTTGCAATCCAGTCCCCTATGATGAAAAGGACATCTTTTTTTTTGGTGTTAATTCTATAAGGTCTTATATGTCCTTTATAGAATTAACTTCAGCTTCTTCAGCATTAGTGGTTGGGGCATAGACTTGGATTACTGTGATACTGAATGGTTTGCCCTGGAAACGAACAGAGATCATTCACCAGTGGGCTGCCGTCTATGGGGTCGCACAGAGTCGGACACGACTGAAGCGACTCAGCGGCGGCGGCGGTGGCCAATTATACTAAAAATCTGATTTAAAAAGTGAACTGAAATACAAATTTATAACATTCAATGGCAAAGAAATACTACCTTCATAAAAATTTTCAAAGCTATAGTTCATACTCTGAAGAACACTGAGTGCAACGGTGGTGTGAGCAAGCTTAAACCATGACTATAGACAACAGAATCTATACTTAGCCATGTATTGGCTAGAGACGATTTATTTCCCTTATGTTTAAGCTAACACAAGAACACCAAGTCTGAGGCTTGACATGGGTACTCTGTAAATGAAGTGCTAATGAGATGGAAATTCTTCAGGTCACTTTTGAGTCTCACTCTGCATCCATGTGGCTCTGCCTAAAATATCCATTAGCTAAGAATCATTTTGGAATTATCCCAGCCTCTTGAGTCTAAAAGCCTAGCTGGGAATTCCTTTCCAACAGTTTTGTAGGTTATTATGGTACTTTGGTTTATAATCCTAGCTGGACTCCATCTTAAGTTCTGAAGCCCATAAAGTAAGAATAAATGGTCAATGTAAATAAGCCAAACCTGAGAAACTTCAGACCTTGCTGGGCTGACTGAATCTCTCTGTTAATCCACTTTGTCTGTACTGGTTTTCCTCCTTCTGGCTAGAATTGCTTTTCTGTTCTAACTGCTTTGCAAATAAGAAACTTCTTTTTGTCATGAAGAGGTTGTTTTTCTCCAAAGTCTGTGGTACATTGTACTATATTGAAATTAAATTATTAGAATATGTTTTGTGTCTGAATACTGATAAAAAGTATAAGTGGTATTATCCTTAATCAAACATTACTTTTATTTGCAGATTTTAAGAGCAACTAAAATTTTTATTTGACAGGTTCCAATCGTTCTAGCTAGCATACCTGCACATTTTTATTGTATCCTGGGATCAGGCATAAATCAAGTGATTTCCCACAGACAAATAAAAGTGGTGGAGTAATATAGTTCCTGGAATTTAACACTTCATGGTCAGGAGGTCACATATGCTAAGTTGCTTATTTATACGCCTCTTAAAGTTTAAGTCTGTGGGCAGGAGACATGAAGCAATGCAACTTACTCTATCAACCAAGAATGTATTGTTCTTTTTCTCCACATAGATAAAATTAGCAGTGTTGAGACAGCAGATCTTACAAGAATGTTATTGGGAATACAATGTTTGCCATTTTTTGGAAATATGCTTGTTTTATGATTTTCTTTTTTTATTACAATTATCAGTTTTAAACAAGAAGATTTATGAAACATATTTTTTGAAGTGGAAGACAGATTAAGTGTGTACCAATCACTGATAAGTTTGCTAATAGTTCCCAGCCTAACCTTTCAATTAGGTGGACCAATGTAACCTGAGTGAAGGTGATCTCTTTGGGTGGAGGCAATTAGGAGCCCATGTGCCTCATCCGATCATTTCATTTCCTAAAGTAACCTTGGAGGCTACATATTCCAGATGGTGACAGTAAAATGCATAGTCATTGACCCACATCTGACTATAATATGAGACAAGAGATGGACTTTTCATGAAATTAAATTATTAGAATATGTTTTGTGTCTGAATACTGATAAAAAGTATAAGTGGTATTATCCTTAATCAAACATTACTTTTATTTGCAGATTTTAAGAGCAACTAAAATTTTTATTTGACAGGTTCCAATCGTTCTAGCTAGCATACCTGCACATTTTTATTGTATCCTGGGATCAGGCATAAATCAAGTGATTTCCCACAGACAAATAAAAGTGGTGGAGTAATATAGTTCCTGGAATTTAACACTTCATGGTCAGGAGGTCACATATGCTAAGTTGCTTATTTATACGCCTCTTAAAGTTTAAGTCTGTGGGCAGGAGACATGAAGCAATGCAACTTACTCTATCAACCAAGAATGTATTGTTCTTTTTCTCCACATAGATAAAATTAGCAGTGTTGAGACAGCAGATCTTACAAGAATGTTATTGGGAATACAATGTTTGCCATTTTTTGGAAATATGCTTGTTTTATGATTTTCTTTTTTTATTACAATTATCAGTTTTAAACAAGAAGATTTATGAAACATATTTTTTGAAGTGGAAGACAGATTAAGTGTGTACCAATCACTGATAAGTTTGCTAATAGTTCCCAGCCTAACCTTTCAATTAGGTGGACCAATGTAACCTGAGTGAAGGTGATCTCTTTGGGTGGAGGCAATTAGGAGCCCATGTGCCTCATCCGATCATTTCATTTCCTAAAGTAACCTTGGAGGCTACATATTCCAGATGGTGACAGTAAAATGCATAGTCATTGACCCACATCTGACTATAATATGAGACAAGAGATGGACTTTTCCATAACTTTCTACATAAAGGACTATAATGAGAACAAAGACCGGTATAAACAAAGTTTTAGAACTCATTCATTCATGCAATGCAAATACATTTAGTTCCTCAGTTCAGTTCAGTCGCTCAGTCTTGTCCGACTCTGCGAATCCCATGAATTGCAGCACGCCAGGCCTCCCTGTCCATCACCAACTCCCAGATTTCACTCAAACTCATGTCCATTGAGTCAGTGATACCACCCAACCATCTCATTCTCTGTTGTCCCCTTCTCCTCCTGCCCTCAATCTTTTCTAGAATCAGTGTCTTTTCAAATGAGTCAGCTGTTCGCATCAGGTGGCCAAAATATTGTAGTTTCAGCTTCAACATCAGTCCTTCAAATGAACACCCAGGATTGATCTCCTTTAGGATGGACTGGCGGGGAAGGCAATGGCACCCCACCCCAGTACTCTTGCCTGGAAAATCCAATGGACGGAGGAGCCTGGTGGGCTGCAGTCCATGGGGTCGCTAACAGTCGGACAGACTGAGCTACTTCACTTTCACTTTTCTCTTTCATGCATTGGAGAAGGAAATGGCAACCCACTCCAGTATTCTTGCCTGGAGAATCCCAGGGATGGGGGAGCCTGGTGGGCTGCCGTCTATGGGGTCGCACAGAGTCGGACACGACTGAAGTGATGTAGCAGCAGCAGCAGGATGGACTGGTTGGGTCTCCTTNCATTGGAGAAGGAAATGGCAACCCACTCCAGTATTCTTGCCTGGAGAATCCCAGGGATGGCGGAGCCTGGTGAGCTGCCGTCCATGGGGTCACAGAGTCGGACACGACTGAAGTGACTTAGCAGCAGCAGCAGCAGCAGCTCCTGGTCATTCGTTTTATAGTCCAGTGAATAAATGTATCACATGTACTCTTCTCATGTCTTGTGCGAGTCTCGCCAAAGCACACTCTAGGTTAAAGGACGGATGTCAGTACATACCACGTCTTCCATTTACTAGGTATTGACAAATACCCCTGCCAACAGTTGTACACTCCCTCCAGCTGTGTATGACAGTTCTAGCACTTGCTATGAGACTAACATTTTTGTCAAACTTTTGAATACAAAACGGTATCTTATTTTTATTTCCCTGAGCTCTAGTGCAGCTGAGCTCTACAAATTACCTAACTGATCCTTTGCCTATTTTTTTTAATTGGACTATATTTTATTGATTTGTAATTCTTTAAATATTTTGGAATATTACTTGCTGTTATTTATACCTTTATAAGGGGCTTCCCTGGTGGCTCTGTGGTAAACAAGCTGCCTGCAATATAGGAGACACAGGAGACTTGGGTTCGATCCCTGGGTCAAGCAGATCCCCTGGAGATGGGAATGGCAAGGACTCCAGTATGGCCTGGAGAATTCCATGGACCGAGGAGCTTGGTGGGCTACAGTCCACAGGGTGGCAAAGGGTTGGACACGACTGACCTTTAGATTTTCATACCTTTATAGGTATCTTCTCCAAGGCCAAGCCTTCTCTTTTCACTTTTTAATGATGTTCATTGGACTGATCTTTTAAGATTTTGAAAGTAACAACTGTACATATTTTGGTCACATGTACATCTTTGGTTGGCTGGGGGTGTTGGCCTCATTCTGAAATCCGGGCTGGTGATGCTGCCTTCCTTAGAATACTGCCTGAGGTCTTGGAAGAGGGACCTGAACTCAACAAGGGCTCACCAGGCCCAAGAAATAGCCCTGCTGGGAAGCGGCACCATATCACTACCACTTACACCTTTCAGGGTAGGCTAGCCATGCGGCCCTCTCAATCCAAGTCCAGCAAAACCAATCAAACCTTTTCATTTAAACATTAATTTTTAATATAAGCCGATGTACTGGTGTACTGTGTCTTTTCATATTGAGATTATTCATATACCATAGAATTCACCCACTTACTTGTAAAAACCATCACCATTGCCTAGTTCTAGATCATTGCATCATTTGAGAGAAAATTCCAGGAGGATGTGGATCACAGGGGAAGGTTATGCATGTGTGAGGGTAAATGTTTGTGCCTTCATCTCAACTTCTGTTATGAACCTAAAACTGTTCTTTAAAATAAAAATTGCCTTATGCACCCCCCACCCTTGCAAAAAAAGGAGTTGGGAACGTCCCTGGTGGTCCAGTGAGTTAGGCAGTTTCACTGCTGGGACCTAGCTTCCATCCCTGGTCAGATAAAGAGCCTACATGCCACAGGATATGGCCAAAAATAAAATTTTAAAAATAAAGGTGTTTTAGGGACTTCCCTGGTGGTCCAGCGGCTAGGCTAGGACTCTGTGCTCCCAGTATAGGGGGGACCTGGGTTTGATCCCTGGTAGGGGGAACTAGATCCTACATGCTGCAATTAAGATACAGTGCAGCCAAATAAATAAAAATGTATTTTTTTTAATGTTAAAAAAAAAAAAGTCTTGGTATCTATCTGTTTCGCAAACACTGCATGGACCCAATCTGACCCACTGACCAGAATACTAGCTCTGGACCCTCCATCAGACGTCCCTTTCATGATGGCAGTGTACACACCCTTCTTTATTCTCGAATCAAGGACCACACAGACACAGCATTTCCATGGAAAAAACCCTCTTGTTTATTTGATTAAACAAAAATAAAATAGGCTGCATAGGAACAATTTATCATGAGATGTGTATAAGAGACAGATATATTACTATATTTCTATAATTATCAGTTAAAAATGAAAGATATAAAATTTTCATTTCACAATGCTAAAGAATATAAAATATCTGAGAATAAATTTAACATATAATGTCATCCTTATATCAAGAAAACATTAGACTCCACTGAAGTTGTGTATGAGAACATAAATATTAACATTAAAGAAAAATATTACTTGCTTTGTGATAGGATAATTCAGTCCTATCAGATGTAAATGGTCTCCTTATTTCTTTAAGAACTTTGAATTATCTTTTTTTTTTTCCCCCCCATGGAAAAAACCCTCTTGTTTATTTGATTAAACAAAAATAAAATAAGCTGCATAGGAACAATTTTAAAGTCCAAAGAGACACCAACTTTGTTTTAAGGCTGCAGTAGCTGATACATCATCTCCTTGCTACCTTGTCCAGCCTCCTCTGTGGACCACAGCGATACATTCAGAAGCCTGTTAGCTAACACAGGAGTTTTTGAACACTTTCCCATCGGTTCTTCACCTGCTCATTGCCTGTCATGCCTGAGGCCTGCAGTGTATCATTTAAAATTAAAACTCCAGAAGGGAGGAGGAAAAAACAAAACAAAACAAAACCCACCCCAAATAAGAATCCATTTAAAGGTGTGGGAAAAACCCCTCACTTTCCCCAGTTCTCCACTTAATGGACAGGATCCACACCACCGCTGCAATGCCCATTTTGCAAAGTGTCAAGAGGCAGTCAGCAACCAGGAGGGCTTGCAGCATAGGTTTCTGTGGTCCAGGCAGTTAGTCTGATGGTACATATTCCTTACACCATGTCTGCCTTGAACAAATTTAAAAAAAAAAAAAAAAGACTTAGTCATTCTAATCTCAGGCAACATGCCCGTGTTAATTTCTCCAAATTTGCATTTGCTTTTCTCACAAAAACAAAACAAAAAAACCCCTCAACCAAGCCATGTATTCTACACTTTCAAATTTAAAGCATTTTGTTGACTGGGCATGACAGCTAATGGACAGTATTAAGCAAATTATCTATTTTATATTTATATTTTATATTTAAAAGTTGTCCTTTGCAGTTTTTCAAACTTCATTTCCTGACTTTAACATCATTGTGTTACTTGTACAACAGTCACTGTCTGTATAGTTAGCTTCTATTTTCAGTAATTTTTTAATCAGTTTTAGGAGAGATAAGAAAAATGATGAGTGATTATGTGTTTACTTCTTTGTTTTTTAAGTAATTCATTCCATTACAAAGGCTACTCATGACAATATAGAAGTACCTGCCAATCGAAAGACTGCTGTTGGTGGGAGGGGGAACCTGTGCAACTTTAGCCAGGGTTTTCTGTAAGAAAGTTTATGATATTCTAAGAAGATCTTTGTGTTGAATTTATGTTTCAAGAGGCCAGCTTGTTAGCAGATCTCTTATACACATCTAAAATCTTCCTCTGAAAAAGACAACTACAGAGACTGCTAGAACTATTCCAGAGCTGGTTATTTAAAGAAAGTAAACACTGTGCTACACACATTAACATTCAGTCAGTGTGCTCTGGGATAGAGCCTTAAGAAAAATACTACCTGAGCTTGTAAGTTAATACAATCATTAAAAGGAGGTCTACGACCATGTGGATACACAAAACTTTTAGAACCATTACTGGTTAAATGATGATGGAAAAACATCCCACCAGGCTGGCTTGTTAACCCGTAAGATCAGTTTTTAAAATAGGCATCATTGAGGTATTTCTTCACCATGATATATTTAAAGCAAATGCACGATAATGATAGTGGTCTTCAGGACCCTCTCTTCCAAATAGCAAAAATTGAAGCAAGGGGAGGAAGAGGGGTGGAGAGGCAATACAGTATTATCATGGTAATGTGCTTCTCAACTTCATCAAGTATTTAATCAACAAGCAAAGGAAAAGAACAACCTTTTGTCGGGGGTGGGGAGGGATCAAACAGAACAAGAGTGACACACCCTTCACCATCACTGCTCAGTCAGACAGTGATTGTTGCAATGTCACGGTGAGGCATGCCTTGCTGGGTCCAGAAAGGGTATAAATACAATCACGAGGTCTAAAGGATGCTCATTCCCTTCCAATAGGTGATGTTTTCAACAACCAGACCCTTAGAATTGCTCCTAAAAGGCTGTATTTGTAGACATTCAAAATACAGATAAAATATTTTTTCTCTTGAAGAGAAAAACAAAAAAAAAAGACCTAAAGGTCTTCATTTGCAGGTAAGTCCTCAAACAGGTCAGATGTACTCGTGGTTTCAGAACACTGAGCAACCTGCTAACGGTGTGTGCGTTGTTAACTCCTGGTGGGAGAAAAAAGCCAGATTGGTAAGAACTATTTGAATTTAAGGACTCTGTGCTGCACGAGTATAGGAAGATTTGGTTTCCAGGTTTTCTTTTTCAAGGTCGGTCCAATGTTTCTCCTGGGAGAAGTCAGTTCTGGAATTAATGAAAGCATTTTCTTCTCGAGGTAGCTCCCTGCTCCCACCCACTCCCGGTGGATTAATACTATTCAGAGACCCCGTCAGATGCTAGTGTGAGGTAGATGACTTTTTGCCAGAAGTGAGGTAGAAACAAAACAAAAGCAGACGGTGTGGAATGGAGTGGGTGTGTGTGTGTGTATGTGTGTGTTTGCATCTGTCTGTGTTGTATGCCCCGGCCTGCAAACGGCCAGAGAAGACTGGGAGGGCCAGGTTCTGCGATTCCACTACATGCAAGTATTAAGACTTTTTATACAGCCCCAGACTGTTGGAAACTCAGTTAAGAGTGATGTCTTAAATAAATACTTATTGGCACTATTGGATTTTTTTTTTTTTTAACAGCAGAAAAAAAAAAACAACACACAAAACCAGCCTAAAACTTTGGCATATCTTTCGCTATCTACCAGGACACAGCAGTCTTAAGATCTTCAGAGAGGAAGACGACACACAGAAGCTAGTAAGGCTTCCCTCCTCTAATCATTAAGCTTTGGCTTAACTAGAATAAAGCAGATGGAGCCAATCTCACGGTCTTCTCTTACAACCGCATTTCAAAGTGCCTTCCGTTCTGGCAACTTGTTTTTGGCCCAGCGTGTAATTTAGATTTTGTTTATGGTACCCTAGTCTTGTGATTCCCCAAATAAGTTAGACTTAAAAGGGTTCTGTCAATCAAAGAGTCAGTGGACTTGGGGTCCTGTCTGGGCCACTGGGCTCCAGCCAACTTGAGAGCCACCTGCCAGCCACCACACAGCACAGGCTGAGACAGTACTGCTTCTCGTGACCGAATTCGCACAGGAATTACCCGGTTGGCCAAAAAGTTCGTTTGGGTTCTTCCATCACACCTTATGGAAAAACCCCAGCAAATTTTTGGCCATCCCAGTATTTAAAAAAAAAAAAAAAACACAACCATACAAAACAAACCCAAACACTAGTAATACTTCTGAAATGTCAAGTTGGTGTCAACCAAAAGTGGTTTGCCTCTGTGGGTTGTTTAGATTTCCTTTAGCCATTGCAATATTTAAACCTGTACATCTAAATCCAATTGGCATCTCATACCATGTACTGACCCTACACCCCATCCCATCCCCCGACCAGATGGGACATACACGGGGATTACTGTCTCAGCATCACATTCCTGAACAGAAACATTTTATCCTCCTCCCTCACAGCACCCAGGAACCCTATCTTCACACCAAGTTAAGGACTCCTGCTTTGACCCAATTCCTGCTCCCCCGGTGTCACACCTCCTAAGGGGCAGAGACCCGCACTGGTCAACACTTATTGTGAACAGCCTCACTCATTCTAGGGAGGTCCAAAGGCATTCTAGGGAGGTCCGGAGCATTCCACACTGTACAAGAAGCACGCTCCCAGTGCTTTGCACCAATCCCTTGCGGGGAGTCAATCGGGAGCAGCCACAGATGGCAGTGTTTTACAGACAAAAGCTTCCCAAGTGTGACCACGTTCCTCGCATGGTGGTGACGCACAATCCTAGACGCGGGCAAGGTAAGGAGATGTATTTGTTACAAAGAGTGAAGAGGCTGCGTCACCCACCCTCCGTGCTCGTTTCAAGGAGGGGGCCTGTTTGCTTTAAGCCTGCACGCCGGACAGTCGATTAATAACGAAGCCCTGGTCATTTCAGCCACGTGTGGAAACCCTGGATTCACAACCAGATCCACAGACAAACTTTAAGGAAGCAGCGTTAGTTACTGCTACTCAACAAGTACATTTCTCACTCAGGTCCCAATATTTCCCCACAAATAGGGAAACTGGGAAGCAAAAGCGAGGGTGAAGATGATGAAGCCAAAATCAGACTAACCGAAGGTAGTGACTACCTCAAACAACTCAGCCTAACCATAATCACGACCTGAGTTTCAGAGAACATTTGAAAGCATTTTCAAGATCCACTCCCACCCCAGCTAAAAAATAAAAATTAAAAAAAAAAATAAGCATTTAAAATCAGTTGTCAAAAAAAAATAAAACAAAATAAAATCAGTTGTCTTTGGTGATTATTTGGGGGAGTAGGAAGACAGAGGAGGAGGATCAGCACCAAGTTATTCCAGAAAAAAATAAATAAAAAGGCTTCATTACATGTGCTGTTTACCAGTCAAAGAACTGAGAAGTTAGGGACAACATAAAAGACAAGTGAATAGGAATTAGAGGGGAATTCGCTATTCGGGAATCACTATTAAATTCTTCAATCAAAGAAGAGGCGCTTTTACGGAACAAAGTCTCCTGACCCCTCCCTACCCAGCAACACTGCGTCTGGGTGACGGCAGTTTGAAGCGGCTTTCCAGTTTGGGGACCTTTCATTGCATCTAGTTCTTTATGGAACGAGGTTGTCCCCATTTTGGTCACTTAGAAACCCCAGAGCTAAAGCAACGGGAAGAGAGGGGGGACCGCAACATGGTGAATATCCCCAAAAGCTGGATGGGAAAAGCAATTGGATTGGCTGGCTACACTATTTCCCATCATCTCCTTTTCTTTGGGAACAACAAGAGTTGTTCCGTTTGTTAGCTGATTCTCTTCGTTAAAAACCCTAGCCATACTGTGGGAGGAATTTCTCTTCAATACAGGGTCAGACACTGATCTGTTAGAGGACAGGTCCTATTCAACACTGCCATCCAGGCGCACCTCACTCTCTGGTGCCCCTCTGGAATTTGGTTCTCATTTCAGTATTTCCAAGACGGCCAAGGCTCAGAAGCACAAGGCTCTGCACCCCAGTCCAGCTCCTGACAAACCACCCTGTAAAGCAACAGGTGCCATCTCATGGTTCCGCAGCTGGGGAGATCAGCTTCCTAAATCTTCCTTCTTTGGTTGAACTAGAGGTATTCTGTCCTATACGCTGTTCACGTTGGGGCGATTTTGGCTTACAAACCCTTTACATTCAAAGGCCTTTGCAGGGAAAATGAACCACGCCCCGTGGCTCAGGAGCAGACTGCTCTGCGAAGGTGAGCTGAGGAGAGGGCGTGGGAGTGGGCTGTTCCTACTTGACTCGCAGCAAACATCCCATCTCCCTGAACTTTCAAAGCAGGAAAAAATTGTGCTTTTAAAACAAATGTTGATTCCTTTGCCTACTCATCCTAGGAGGAGAAACCCCTAGTGTTCAGAGAACCACAATCAACCGCAGTCTGGGGGTCCCTCGCCTGTGTCTCACGCTCTCTGCTGACCGACTCAGCACAAGCACGCCACCCACTCATGTCCACGCTCCAGTCCATGCCTGAAAATCCTCATTCTGAGAAGGAGGTGACTTTTCTTCTCCCTTCAAACGTATTCTTTACAACCAACAGCAAATGAAAAATCACTTAACTTCTGAGAATACTTTTAATTAAAAAGCCTGAACTACATCTATTTATCAGAAACCAAAGTGTGAGAAGAAAGTTCTTTGGGAGGTGGTTTTGCTATTTTGGTGTAAGGTGGTTGCACTCTCTCTCACACACACACATACACACACCCCCTCCCTCAGAAGAAATAAAGACTGCATACCCTAAAATAGGAATGGTCAGCTTTTCTCGGCTAGCAAGCCTCAGACACATCTTCTAGGAGTAAGAAAACATGCTGATGTTGAACAGGATGAGAAACACACTGAGGTATAAAAGGAGAACACAGGAAAGTTCTCTGTTGCAGCATTTAAAAAAAAAAAAAAAAGGAAAAAAAAGGAGAAAAAAAAAGATTTTCCCATAAAGATCAAGATCACAACACAACCTAACCCCATAAACACAGTTTTCTTAAGAACACAAATACTCTACAATTAAGAATCTTAAATCCTATTTCCCCATGTTTTATAGTTTTTTTTTTCTTTTCACTTAGTAGTTTTCTCATGTTTCCTTGGCTCAATCTACAGAATACACCCCACCGCACACATCCAGTGCCCCCCCACCAGCCACAGAGATGCTAGGCTTGTGCGTGTCACACCCCATGGAGGGGGGAAGGAAACCCCCACTGAGCGAGTGTGGGAGGAGGCAGAGGGCCTGTCGGAGAAGGAGATGTAAAAGGTTTCTGAGGTAGATAGAGATATCACTTCACAGGCTCAATCCCTGCAGAAAGGATAAGTACATTCATCTGTAAAAAAATAAAGATGAGGTAGGACGTAAGCAATGTTGTACTTTTCTTGTTGTCTTTCAAACAAAAGCAAAAAAAAAAAATTTTTTTTTTCCCTGAGACAGTTTCCTCTTTGAAATTCAAAAGGGGAGGGGGTAGAGAGACAGAGAGGAGAGATGGATACGCGCGCACCCCAAACACGGAAGCCCAGGAAACGTGATTAGAAGATGAGGATTCGATTGTTGCCGAAGTCCACCACGACGATCATCCCGTCCGGTGTGACCGCGATGCCAGAGGGCCGGTCCATCTGCCCGAAGCCACTGCCCTGGGCGCCGAACTTGCACAGGAAGCTGCCGTTGGACTCGAACATCTGCACCCGGTGGTTCCTGGAGTCGGCCACGATGATGCGCCCCTCCTGGTCCACAGCCACGCCCTGCGGCCGCAGGAACTGCCCGTTGCCCGTGCCTTCGGAGCCCAGGAAGCGGGCCGACTGGCAGTCCGGGTGGATGACCAGGAGCCGGTGGTTGTTGAAGTCGGTGACCACCAGGTGGCCCTCGTGGTTGAAAGCCACGCCCCGCGGTGAGTCAAAGTGCTTCCAGAGAGCCCCCTCGAAGCCGTACTTATTCAGGAAGACCCCGTCGGGCCCGAACAGCTGGATGCGGTGGTTCCGCGTGTCTGAGACCAAGATCTTGCCCTCGGAATTCACCGCCACGTCCCAGGGGTAGTTGAACTGCCCGTTCTTGGTGCCCTTCTCCCCGAACTTGAGGAGGAACTGGCCCTCGAAGGTGAAGATCTGGATGCGATGATTGTCCTTGTCGGCCACCACGATCCTGCGGGAGGCATCGCACGCCACCCCGGCAGGCCGGTCGAACTGCCCCGGCCGGGAGCCCAGCGTGCCGAACTTGTGGTGGAAGGTGCCGCACGGCTTGAACACCTGGATGCGGTTGTTGCTGCGGTCGGCCACCACGATGTAGCCCTCCTTGTCCACGCTCACGCCCCACGGGCGGCAGAGCTTGCCGTCGCTGTCGCCCTCGCTGCCGAAGCTCAGGCCGGGGAGCCCGATGCCCACGTAGCTGCGGCCGGACTTGACCACCACCTTGAAGGGGCTGTTCTCGATGTGCTGGTTGCACAGGGTGACGGACACCAAGTGCTCCCCCTCCAGCTGCGGCCGGTAGCTCACCACGTACGTCCCGTTCTGCTGGTCGCTCACCTCCGCGCCGAAGAGGTTGCCGTCGGGGCCCAGGACCACGGCCGACATGAGGTCACCCCCCGACAGCCGTGGCTCCCCGTCGTGGTCGTAGCCGATGACGGTGAAGGAGGCCACCTTTCCCTGCAGGGCCCGCTTGAGGCCATCGCCCGTGGCCTTGGTGAGCGGCGCGAAGGCACCGCTGCTGACGAAGCCGAAGGACTTGATGGCGAGATACAGGGCCTGGTCGGGGGGTGTGAACATGACCCGGTCGTCCTCCTGGGGCTGCAGGAGGCTGCGCACGGCCTTGAGCTCCTGTGCCTGGGCCAGCATGCGGTCCCGGGCCAGCAGGACGTCCAGTGCCCGGCCCTCCTCCAGGACCTGCTGGACGGCGCTGATGGTGCTCTCCAGCTTGTTCAGGTTCTGCCGCAGCTTCTCCACCTGCAGGTACAGTGACTTGGCCTTCACCTGGCGGATCTTCTCTACCTGGGGGGAAAGGTGAGAGCCAACAGAGAGGACACGGACGCTTAGAAGACAGACAGAAAGCAACTCGTCAGCTGACAGACTCACACACCGAGGGAAACCTCGGCCTGAGGGGCTGCAGAAATGACTGGTCTCCACGCCCCCAGCACAGCAAAATGCAGACAGAGGAAGGCGGGGGACCTTTCCCTGGTCACAGGCGATGACTACCTGATGGCTAAACGCAATGACTAATCCTGGACTGAGGAAACGCTGCTATTGAACACACTGCAGGTGGCGCTTCTCTGGTGGTCCAGTGGTTACGACTCTGTTTCCACTGCAGAGGGGGCAGGCTCCATCCCTGGTCAGCTAACTAAGATCCCACATGCCTGGTGGTGTGGCTGAAAAACACCAGTAACAAAAAAACTACTACTGGTGAAATGTGACCGTGGACTAGACTCAAGATTTGAAACTAGCGTCATATCAAGACTCAGCTTCCTGGTTTTGATTAAGAGAATGTCCTTGTTCAGAGGACATGAACATTTAGTTTGTCAAGGTGCCGAGTTGCCAACATTCCAACTTACTCTCTAACTGCAGGCATGTGCATGCAGCTCGTGCACACACACACACACACACACACACACACACACGATGAAACTGGAACAAGGTGTAAATCACCGGCGAAGCTGTATCAAGCATACGTGGTGTTCTTTTATTACCCCTGCAACTATTCTCTAAGCTAGAAATTAGGGACTTCCCCCTGGTGGTCCAGTGACTAAGACTCCATGCTCCCAACGCAGGAGGCCCAGGTTCAATTCCTAGTCAGGGAACTGGATTACACATGCTGCATCCAAGAGTTCACACGCCACAGCTCAAGATCCCACGTGCTCTAGTGAAGACCAGTGCAGCCGAATAAACAAAATAGTTTTAAAAAAATCTGAAGTGAGAGTTGCTCAGTCGTGTCTGACTCGTTGCGACCCCGTGGACTATACAGTCCGTGGAATTCTCCAGGCCAGAATACTGGAGTGGGCAGCCTTTCCCTTCTCCAGGGGATCTTCCCAACCCAGGGATCGAAGGCAGGTCTCCCGCACTACAGGCAGATTCTTTACCAACCGAGCTATCAGGGAAGCCTTTTAAAAATTAAATAAAAGTTAAAAACAGCCATGTGACAGATGTAGATGTTTCCTGAGCACCTCCGCTGCCCCAGGTGCTAGAGATACACGCGGCCAACAGAAAACACGCACCTCACCCCACTGGGCTTATAATTTGAAAACACAGATATTAAGCAAGCAACAGAAGACAGAAACACTAATTCAGACAGTGCTGGGGGTTAGAGGGCAGACACAGGGAGGGAGGCCTGACTTAGACAGAGGGTTTCCAGGGACATATAGCCTTGAAGGTGGAGAGTAAAGTGGCAGACATGGGACCAGAGGCTGGACTGCCCAAGCTGAATCCCAACAGACTGAATCTTCTACACAAGGGTTGGAAGTCTCTTGAAGGTTATTTCTCTCTGTCTCTGCCTCAACATGCACACATGTGCGCACAATCAGCGGGAGAACACTTTTGTGTGGAGGGAGTATAAGGAAGGATTTGCTGAGCATCTAATTCCAGAGTACAAACTAATCCCCGCTCTGTCCCCCATTTTCACTGTTTTCTCTGTTCACAGGTTTTAGAGATTTTCAACAGAGAGCCTAAGAGGCCCCACACCCCAGATCTGGAGACACGACCTTTTTTGGCAACTGCTGGCCTGGATTATCTCCAAAGGGGCCTCTAACCCTAAAATGCTGCAGTATGAAAAACATGGCTTCTGTCCTGTTTCTGAGGGTCCCAAACCACACTATTAGGGAACGTGGGATTTTTGTTTGACTGATGAAGCAGCCATTTCTCCATTCTTTCGCGTGAAATAACTTGAGATTCCTCTAAGTTAAAGTGTTTTGCTCTGTGAGGAGAACAAACCAGCCGCCCGGCTAGCCTGCATTGTTCTGCAGAGAGGACCATGACTTCTGAGTACCTAACTGATCTGAAAGCCAGAGTGTCTATTTTAGAATAAGGTTTCACTGGTAGAAGGGCTGGATTTAATCCGATTTCCCTTGCGGAGTGGATAATACGATTCTGAACCCGACTCTTGCACATTCATCTGTCCACTCCGGAAGGACGTGCGTGCAGAGAAGCCCAGGTGCGGACCAAAGAGAAATCACATCCTCTGGTGTCACTCTGGACCATATCTCTGGGCCTCGGTTCTGATCCCTCAACTGTGTGGCTGTAAATGTGTAAGCCACAAGAAAGGAGGTGTATCTAGACACATAAAACTGGGTCACCCAGCACTCAAGTATTTTCAATAACCAAGATGCACCAAAAGAAAACATTATACAAAGTTGCCCAGGCAGGAGGGAGCAGAAAACTTAGTAATTAGTGGAGAAGGCAGACTTCCCCGGCATCTGGGGCAAGGCACTCCAGCAGAGAGCAAAGATGAATGGGACTGCTGTGTGTCCAGAATGAGCAAGCTGATTTTGGGTCATCCAAGAGTGAGTTTTTAGGCAAGTAAATCACTGCAGATGGTGACTGCAGCCATGAAATTAAAAGACGCTTACTCCTTGGAAGAAAAGTTATGAACAACCTGGATAGTATATTCAAAAGCAGAGACATTACTTTGCCGACTAAGGTCCGCCTAGTCAAGGCTATGGTTTTTCCTGTGGTCACGTATGGATGTGAAAGTTGGACTGTGAAGAAAGCTGAGCGCCGAAGATTCGATGCTTTTGAACTGTGGTGTTGGAGAAGACTNGCCTTCACCTGGCGGATCTTCTCTACCTGGGGGGAAAGGTGAGAGCCAACAGAGAGGACACGGACGCTTAGAAGACAGACAGAAAGCAACTCGTCAGCTGACAGACTCACACACCGAGGGAAACCTCGGCCTGAGGGGCTGCAGAAATGACTGGTCTCCACGCCCCCAGCACAGCAAAATGCAGACAGAGGAAGGCGGGGGACCTTTCCCTGGTCACAGGCGATGACTACCTGATGGCTAAACGCAATGACTAATCCTGGACTGAGGAAACGCTGCTATTGAACACACTGCAGGTGGCGCTTCTCTGGTGGTCCAGTGGTTACGACTCTGTTTCCACTGCAGAGGGGGCAGGCTCCATCCCTGGTCAGCTAACTAAGATCCCACATGCCTGGTGGTGTGGCTGAAAAACACCAGTAACAAAAAAACTACTACTGGTGAAATGTGACCGTGGACTAGACTCAAGATTTGAAACTAGCGTCATATCAAGACTCAGCTTCCTGGTTTTGATTAAGAGAATGTCCTTGTTCAGAGGACATGAACATTTAGTTTGTCAAGGTGCCGAGCTGCCAACATTCCAACTTACTCTCTAACTGCAGGCATGTGCATGCAGCTCGTGCACACACACACACACACACACACACACACGATGAAACTGGAACAAGGTGTAAATCACCGGCGAAGCTGTATCAAGCATACGTGGTGTTCTTTTATTACCCCTGCAACTATTCTCTAAGCTAGAAATTAGGGACTTCCCCCTGGTGGTCCAGTGACTAAGACTCCATGCTCCCAACGCAGGAGGCCCAGGTTCAATTCCTAGTCAGGGAACTGGATTACACATGCTGCATCCAAGAGTTCACACGCCACAGCTCAAGATCCCACGTGCTCTAGTGAAGACCAGTGCAGCCGAATAAACAAAATAGTTTTAAAAAAATCTGAAGTGAGAGTTGCTCAGTCGTGTCTGACTCGTTGCGACCCCGTGGACTATACAGTCCGTGGAATTCTCCAGGCCAGAATACTGGAGTGGGCAGCCTTTCCCTTCTCCAGGGGATCTTCCCAACCCAGGGATCGAAGGCAGGTCTCCCGCACTACAGGCAGATTCTTTACCAACCGAGCTATCAGGGAAGCCTTTTAAAAATTAAATAAAAGTTAAAAACAGCCATGTGACAGATGTAGATGTCTCCTGAGCACCTCCGCTGCCCCAGGTGCTAGAGATACACGCGGCCAACAGAAAACACGCGCCTCACCCCACTGGGCTTATAATTTGAAAAGACAGATACTAAGCAAGCAACAGAAGACAGAAACGCTAATTCAGACAGTGCTGGGGGTTAGAGGGCAGACACAGTGTGATGGAGACTCGCGAGGGAGGCCTGGCTTAGACAGAGGGTTTCCAGGGACATATAGCCTTGAAGGTGGAGAAAAGTGGCAGACATGGGACCAGAGGCCGGACTGCCCAAGCTGAATCCCAACAGACTGAATCTTCTACACAAGGGTCGGAAGTCTCTTGAAGGTTATTTCTCTCTGTCTCTTCCTCAACATGGACACACGTGCGCACAATCAGCGGGAGAACACTTTTGTGTGGAGGGAGTATAAGGAATGATTTGCTAAGCATCTAATTCCAGAGTACAAACTAATCCCCGCTCTGTCCCCCATCTTCACTGTTTTCTCTGTTCACAGGTTTTAGAGATTTTCAACAGAGAGCCTAAGAGGCCCCATACCCCAGATCTGGAGACACGACCTTTTTTGTTAACTGCTGGCCTGGATTATCTCCAAAGGGGCCTCTAACCCTAAAATGCTGCAGTATGAAAAACATGGCTTCTGTCCTGTTTCTGAGGGTCCCAAACCACACTATTAGGGAACGTGGGATTTTTGTTTGACTGATGAAGCAGCCATTTCTCCATTCTTTCGCGTGAAATAACTTGAGATTCCTCTAAGTTTAAGTGTTTTGCTCTGTGAAGAGAACAAACCAGCCACCCGGCTAGTCTGCATTGTTCTAAAGAGAGGACCGTGACTTCTGAGTACCTAACTGATCTGAAAGCCAGAGTGTCTATTTTAGAATAAGGTTTCACTGGTAGAAGGGCTGGATTTAATCCGATTTCCCTTGCGGAGTGGATAACACGATTCTGAACCCGACTCCTGCACATTCATCTGTCCACTCCGGAAGGACGTGCGTGCAGAGAAGCCCAGGTGCGGACCAAAGAGAAATCACATCCTCTGGTGTCACTCTGGACCATATCTCTGGGCCTCGGTTCTGATCCCTCAACTGTGTGGCTGTAAATGTGTAAGCCACAAGAAAGGAGGTGTATCTAGACACATAAAACTGGGTCACCCAGCACTCAAGTATTTTCAATAACCAAGATGCAATGACTTCTGAGTACCTAACTGATCTGAAAGCCAGAGTGTCTATTTTAGAATAAGGTTTCACTGGTAGAAGGGCTGGATTTAATCCGATTTCCCTTGCGGAGTGGATAACACGATTCTGAACCCGACTCCTGCACATTCATCTGTCCACTCCGGAAGGACGTGCGTGCAGAGAAGCCCAGGTGCGGACCAAAGAGAAATCACATCCTCTGGTGTCACTCTGGACCATATCTCTGGGCCTCGGTTCTGATCCCTCAACTGTGTGGCTGTAAATGTGTAAGCCACAAGAAAGGAGGTGTATCTAGACACATAAAACTGGGTCACCCAGCACTCAAGTATTTTCAATAACCAAGATGCACCAAAAGAAAACATTATACAAAGTTGCCCAGGCAGGAGGGAGCAGAAAACTTAGTAATTAGTGGAGAAGGCAGACTTCCCCGGCATCTGGGGCAAGGCACTCCAGCAGAGAGCAAAGATGAATGGGACTGCTGTGTGTCCAGAATGAGCAAGCTGATTTTGGGTCATCCAAGAGTGAGTTTTTAGGCAAGTAAATCACTGCAGATGGTGACTGCAGCCATGAAATTAAAAGACGCTTACTCCTTGGAAGAAAAGTTATGAACAACCTGGATAGTATATTCAAAAGCAGAGACATTACTTTGCCGACTAAGGTCCGCCTAGTCAAGGCTATGGTTTTTCCTGTGGTCACGTATGGATGTGAAAGTTGGACTGTGAAGAAAGCTGAGCGCCGAAGATTCGATGCTTTTGAACTGTGGTGTTGGAGAAGACTGTTGAGAGTCCCTTGGACTGCAAGGAGATCCAACCAGTCCATTCTGAAGGAGAGCAACCCTGGGATTTCTTTGGAAGGAATGATACTAAAGCTGAAACTCCAGTATTTTGGCCACCTCATGCAAAGAGTTGACTCATTGGAAAAGACTCTGATGCTGGGAGGGATTGGGGGCAGGAGGAGAAGGGGACGACCGAGGATGAGATGGCTGGATGGCATCACGGACTCGATGGACGTGAGTCTGAGTGAACTCCGGGAGATGGAGATGGATAGAGAGGCCTGGCGTGCTGCGATTCATGGGGTCGCAAAGAGTCGGACACGACTGAGCGACTGAACTGAACTGAACTGAAACAAGAAGCTGCTTACATGAAGAAGAGACAGATTCTGCTTCTCAATCTGCTTCTCCTACGGTAAAGCGCGTGCTCTCTAGTGCTCCTGAAAGAGCACTGCCCTGCGAGGGAGGAGGATGCGAGTTGGGCCCACCAGCGGGAGGGGAACTAAGGTGAGGTCTGCAGAAACCCCCGCACACAAAGGCCTTTTCATCCACAAATCCAGAAGAGCAAGTTTGTGGCAGAGTTCACCACAGAGCTCTCAGGTTGCAAGAAGGGGGCCCCTTTTGGTTATAATTACCATTCGTGGGTGGCATGGGACCGGCAGACTGGGGGGACATCAGAGTGTCTGAAAACTGTGGCAGGCCCACAGAAATGCCCGAATAAACCGTGTGAATGAACTCTTGGACCGTTTCTACCCGAGGACTCTCCTGCCAAAAGGGAGCGGAGCCATATTCGCTGAGAGACCCGAGCAGGCAGAAAGCAGACAGGAAGGGACAATGCGGAAGCCAACGCACCCTTCCAAAAGGCCGGCACAATTCACTGTTCTAGGGCACAGGAAATTGACGAGGATCATTTTCAGAAATCAAGATGCCGTCAGACAGCCCTAGTGGCCCAGCGGACAGGCATCTGCCTGCCAATGCTGGGGACATGGGTTCAATCCCTGATCCTGGATGATCTCACATGCCTTGGGGTAACTAAGCCCATGCACCACCACTACCCAGCCCAGGTCTAGAGCCCACGAGCTGCAACTACTGGATTCAGGCCGTGTGCCTAGAGACTGTGCTCCCTAACAAAAGAAATCCCCAAACCGCAGGGAAGAGTAGCGCCTCACCCCCGCCTACAACTAAAGGAGGCCCCTGAGCAGCAACGAAGACCAAGTGCAACCAAAAACAAATAATTTTAAAAAGAAAATCAAGACGCAATGAGCCCAACAAGCACCACACCCCCAAGTACCCAATTTACGTAAGGTCTGTGGAGTCTTTGCTGGCATCTTTTTTCAATTTTTTTTCTGGCCGTGCCAAATGACACGTGGGATCTTAGTTTCCCAACCAGGAATGGGACCTGCACCCCTTGCACTGGAAGCATAGTCTTAACCAGTGGACCACCAGTGAAGCCCCTGCGTAGTTGTCATTGTGTGTTCTGAGATGGTGACTGATTCCAGTGGAACTGGCGTGAGGCACTGGACCCTCTCAAGGCTCCTGCCCTTTTCTTCCTGGGTAAGGGTGGACGATCTGGCAAGAAAATGCTGCTGGGGACGTGGGCGGGGCGAGTCATCTCTCTGGATGATGTTATCCAAACAGCACACCAGCGGGCTCTGCCCTCCTTCCTGCTCCAACAGGAAGAAAGGGCACACGCGTTCACTGCCCCCACACGGAAAACTGGCTTTCCACAAGGCGTCAGGAAGTCCCACCAGCCAGGGCACCAAAACTAAGGATGTGTCCTAGCAGCCTGCTTTCCTGATGGCAGCCTCCACTGTACTCTCTGCCTAGAATTTTCTGTTGTGACTGCAACAGAAAACCCGAGCCTCTTGGATTTCCCTGGTGGTGTAGGGGGTGTGGCTCCCATCCCTGGTTGGGGAATTAAGATCCCACATGCCGAAAAAAGAAGTGTCAAGAAAACCCAAGACTCCATCCAATCTCAGGGACTCGACTTCTGAAAGGAGTCTTTCTGCTTGGAGGGCACCAGTAATGTCTAGACACGCCTGCATCTTTCTGCGATAAAGAAATGGCAACCCACTCCAATGTTCTTGCCTGGAGAATCCCAGGGACAGGGGGAGCCCGGTGGGCTGCCGTCTATGGGGTCGCACAGAGTCGGACATGGCTGACGTGACTTAGCAGCAGCATCTTTCTGCAGACTATTCGAAAGTCGGAGCCAGGGTCCAGGGGACGATATCAGAACACTCACTGTCCTGCTGTGGCTCACAGAGGACAAGCGGCCGCCGAGCTGGCCCAGGGTGGGCTGGGGTGCCCTCGGTTACCTTCCACAGCAGCTCACACTCCCGCTCCTCCAGGGCCTTCTTGTGTCTCGCAGTCACAGCCTTGACCTCCGACTGCACCACCTTTGCCTTCATCTCCACCTGTTCTGCCACCGTCTGGGCCTGCTCGATGCTCAGCTGGAAAACCAAAAGCAATCTCAGAGCATGACAAAGACCTCCACTTCCCCCAGGCAACACTTAAGGCTGCTTCTCTCCAGCCCTGAAAAATGAATGCCGTGGGCCCCCACCCAGGCCTCGTGGTCCCCATGCTTGGAAAGAGAGCGGGCGTTGGGAGAAAGAAGGGATTCTCTCTGACATGTAACTGGAGGAGCTGCTGGGCAAGGGCTGGGCTTCTTTGTATTAGAAATGGCACCTCCACAGTGAATGTCAGGATTGTTAAAGAGAGAACTCCAACACAGTGAAACCACTATAGCTGGGTCCCAGCCCAAAACTGGGGACTGAGGGTCAGATATAAAGCCAGCCCAGACCCCTACCTGGGGGAAAACCCGAAGGCCAAGCACATCCCTGGAGGGAGGCATGCCACAGGCTGCAGCCTAGCTCAGTAGCAACGCCAAGTGCAAACTGGGAACGTGTCACACCCACCTGAAGAAGCCACACCTGTGGCCAGACAGCTTGCCAGAGCCCATCCCTGCCCCCGCCACGCCCCTACCCTGTACCACCAGCCCCCAGCAAATCAGCCCGTTTAATCAGACGTAGTATTGCTCATAAAAAATTAATCCAGACAGAAGGCCTGGTGTTTTCATGAATATTACATGATGTGTCTTGAGAAGCCACAAGGATTGGAGATACTGAGGTATTAAATCAGGGATTCCAAACCAGCTGCTGTGGCTCAGATCAGAAGGAACCCAGGGAGCCTTAAGGGTCTGGATCCTGCCTGGGCTCAGCAATCAGCTGCAGGTGAGCAGTCAACCGTGTGCCTGGCACATGAGGCTTTCTAGGACGTGGAATGCACCCACGGCTGACGCCCGTCCTGGGTAAGCTAGGCTGGATGGCCGTCCTGGGGCTCAGAAACCCAGGTTCATTCAGATCCCAACTCCACCTCCTACCAGTTTCTAAGGTCTCAGACATGTTCCTGGCCTTCTCCAACTTTGGGGAGAACGTGAGAAAAATGCAGAAAAATACATGGCAAGAACTGGGTCCAGACCCTGGCCTGGAGTCATATATGGCTATTATTAACAGTGCCTAGCTGATAAGCCCCTGCAACAAAGGCGCAACCAACCTTTCCCTTCACCCCACTTAGCCACATCATACAAGTAGGTAGGCCTATTCGTACCTCCTCCCTTAAGATGTGATCCCACAAGCGACACTCAGCACACGCAACGTGGTGCGGTCACCACCACTATCTGGCTCCAGAACACCATCTTCACCCAAAAGGAAGCATCCAGGCCAATGAAGCAGTCGTTCGCCATCTCCCCTCCCTCTCCCCCACGGCATCCAACACCTACTGTCTCTATAGATCTGTTTATTCCGGGTATTTCAGACAAATGGAATCAAACAATACATGACCAACCTTTTTTCAGGACCAGGCTCTCAGCTCATCAGTTGTGAGAAGGGCTCCCCTGGTGGCCTAGCAGTACAGAATCTGCAGGGGACGTGGGTTCAATCCCTGGGTCAAGAAGATCCCCGGAAGAAGGGAATGGAAACCCACTCTGGTATTCTTGCCAGGGAATTCCCTGGTGGAGTACAGTCCATGGGGTCGAAGAACAATCAGACAACAACTTAAGAAACTAAACAACAATCAGCTACAATTCATTCAGTCACTTATAAATGAGACCCCTAACTGACCACCCTTCATGCTCAGTTGGAAGACACATTAATGGCATGGGAACCCCATGCAGCTGCCCCCAAACCAGACATAGTGGACATCCCCAGGAGGCCTAAGGACCCACTGAGTGGATGGGAGCTGGTACCTGGCTGATCTGGACGCCTTACAGGCTATCCATGGCCTGGGATGGCTTTCACCTCCAAAGTCACCCCAAGATTCCAAACCTCAGCTCAGATGTCACTCTCTTCACTAAAATTGCAAGTAAAGAACACCCAACCATGACTGCAGTGGGTTAAACACCATCCTGCCAAAATTCAGATGTGCCTGAAATGGCAGGAAATGACTTAACTTGGAAATAAGGTCTTTGCAAATGTTACTATTGAAGATGAGGTCACAGTGGACTAGCCTGAGTCCTAAATCCAATGACTCTTACCATACAGGGCTGGGGGAAAGTGAAAAGTCAAAGAGTCAGTCACTCAGTCGTGCCCGACTCTTTGTAACCCCACAGACTGTAGCCCGCCAGGCTCCTGTCAATGGAATTCTGCAGGCAATAATGGAGTGGGTTGCCACTGCCTTCTCCAGGGGATCTTTCCAACCCAGGGATCAAACTTGGCTCTCCACCTTTGTGGGCAGATTCTTTACCATTTGAGCCACCAGGGAGGCTCAGAGGGCCATGGGTGGACACAGGCAGAAACCAGAAGTGATGCAGGTACAAGTCAAGGCAGGAAGAAGCAAGACAAGGTTCTTCCCTAAAGTCTTTACAAGGAGCACAGCCTTACTGAAACCTTGGTTTCTGACTTAGATCGTCCAGAACTCCTATTGGTGTAAGTCACCCGGTTTATAGCAGCCCAAGGAAACTAATACAGCAGCTGACAAGTTGAAATAGATGGATGTATCCAAATTACCCCAAAGAGAAAAAGTTAAGACTGATCAATCAAGTAAGTGTGTACATGAGCAGAGATATAACAGAGTCACTAGCTTTCAAAACATCTCAGGTTTTCAGTAGGGACTGATTCAGAAAAAGAGAAACCTCACTAGACATTTAAACAGAGACGATTTAATGCAAGGAATTCGGTTGTACAGAAATTGGAGACCCACTAGGGCAAAGAGCACTCTGAGGATTGAGAGAGTCACTGGTCAGCAGCTACCACTCCTTGGTGTCTGGGAACAAAAAAGTAGGGGTTACTGGGACCCAGAAGTGTGGGGAGGGACACCCCAGGGCCCAGCTCACTCTGGGAGTGGCAACAGCTGGGACTTGGAACCAACTTCTGCTACCAGGAGGGGGAAAGAGCTGCTGCTGAGAACAGGAAGTCAAAAAGAAACAAGGTCCTTTTCCCCCACTTCTAGAAATGCTGTTTGAAACACTGCAGCCCCTGCCTCAGATGGCATGACTACGAAAGGGCGGGTTGGCACACCAATAATGGGTATGCCCTGTTTCCAGAGACGCGGGGTATTAATTAGCACAGAGTTGATGTCCTCGTCTCTAGCTGGGACTTGGAACCAACTTCTGCTACCAGGAGGGGGAAAGAGCTGCTGCTGAGAACAGGAAGTCAAAAGGAAGAAACAAGGTCCTTTTCCCCCACTTCTAGAAACGCTGTTTGAAACACTGCAGCCCCTGCCTCAGATGGCACGACTACGAAAGGGCGGGTTGGCACACCAATAATGGGTATGCCCTGTTTCCAGAGACGCGGGGTATTAATCAGCACAGAGTTGATGTCCTCGTCTATATCACTGAGCCAACCATGCCTATGTCTGTAACATTTTAAAATGCCTCCCCGATGGTAAGCAAAGGCATCAAGCTGCCTTAGGTTTATACTAATGTCATATTACTTACCAAACTGACTTTCCGTTAAAATCAGAGGAAATGAAAATACCAGGCGCACATTCCTACAGGGCAAGAACTGGCCAGAGGGCAGTGACCACCACCCACCCCTTGCATGACAACACGGACAGTGAGAGGCTGGTCAGCCCCCACCTCACCCTGTCTCCTAGCCAGGCTGCTCGCAGCATCTTCTCCCCTTGGGTTTGGCCCTCCTACCCTAGGATAAGAAGTATGTCTTCCATTTTCCAAACAGGTAAAATTGAAGTGAAGTGAAAGTCGCTCAGCCGTGTCTGACTCTTTGTGACCCCACGGACTATACAGTCCATGGAATTCTCCAGGCCAGAATACTGGAGTGGGTAGCCTTTCCCTTCTCCAGGGGATCCTCCCTACCTAGGGACTGAACCCAGGTCTCCTGTACTGCAGGCGGACTCTTTACCAGCCGAGCCACCAGGGAAGCCCAAAACACGCAGAAGGGGAGCAAAGCTCTGGTTGTAATTTGAGTTGTCCCTATTCCCAAAGCCATAGAAGCTCGATATGAAGAGATCAAATGGATCTTTCTTCTCCAAATCCTACACAACTTTCAGGCAAGCACTGCACTCCAAGGTGCGCGGACCAGGACCTGCTTACATTACCTACGCAGAGCATATGAAGGATGCCAGAGGCAGATGGGTTGGGGGAAATGGCAGTGGGTGAAAGGGTTGGGGAAGCTTGGAAAACAAACACATGCTTGAGAGTAAAAAAGTGTGTGCCCCATGGCCGATTCATGTCAATGTACGGCAAAATCCACCACAATACTGTAAAGCAATCCTCCAACCAAAATAAATTAATTAATTTTTTAAAAAAAGAAGAGGAGGGACTTCCCTGGTGGTCCAACAGCTGGGACTTTGTGCTCCTGATGCAGGGGGCCTGGTTCGACCCCTGGTCGGGGAACTGGATTCCACATGACCAAACCAAAGATCCCGTGGGCCGCAGCTAAGCCGGCACAACCCCAAATAAATATTTTTAAAATAAATAAGAAGGAAGGAAAGAAAAGGAGGGCAGGGGAGGGAGGAAAGAAGAAAGATCACCGGACAAGCATGGCACTTGAGAAAAAAACGTTGTCTTCAAATGTTAACAGATTCAAACACTTGAAGTTGAGGCTCTCAATCTGGGCAGGGAAGTCAGTGATGCCAGCTGCCTGTTGAGTGGCAGCCACTTAGTACTGAGGAGAGTCTGAGGCCAATCTGGGTTTCACTGAGAAGAGTGCCAAAAGCGATTAGTGATGTCTGCATGGAGAACAGTAGTGACCTGATGACAGGTATTTAAAGTGGCCTGATAGTCAGAAGATAAGACAGAAGCAAGTGTCACCGATAAAGGCCACCACAGCAGATATGAGAATTACTGCTGAATCTTTAGCACAGCAGTATCTTTCAAACTATGATTCATCTTCACATTGTCAGTGGGCCTTTTTCCTTTCTTGGTTGTATACAAAATAAATGTATATCTTACAGTTAATGGCATCTTAAATGTGATGAAAAAGTGAGTAAAGAATCAAGGCTGTCTTACGTGGAAAGCAACTATATTTCTGATCCAAACTGTGGCTGGCCCCAGGGAAAACCTTTATGAAACTCTCACATTACATTTGCTGTTGTTCAGTTGCTAAGCTGTGTCTGACTTTGCAACCCCACAGACTGCAGCCTGCCAGGCTTCCCTGTCCTTCACCATCCCCTGGAGTTTGCGCAAACTCATGTCCATCAAGTGGGTGAGGCCATCCAACCATCTCACCCTCTGTAATCCCCTTCTCCTCCTGTCCTCAATCTTCCCCAGCATGTTGTACTTTCATGAGTCCAGTGCCTTGGCTATCAGATAACCTGACTCAGCAGAAAGATTACTTCAGGATCATGTATAGAAATGTTGACAGTTGCTGAGAAACTTACTAAAATCCTAAACCATCCTTCTTTCCTAGAGCATGATCGATTCTTTACAATCTCCCTCCAAAAATCTTATTTTAACAAATAATTCACATTCTCAACAGTTTCCTATTCAATTTCTGCTCGAGGATTAGTAATGTTTGACTTTCAAGCTTATCCTACCAGACAAGGAAAACAACCTCATTTTTTTATTTTTCTAAAACCCTGTCAACCTGGATCAGGCAACACTATTATTACCTATGTAAGCGAACTTCCCTGTGTCCCAGAGTTACACGTATCCCTTCCTACATAACCTTATTTAGCTCCCGGGGAAGTCTGAGACTCTGAACCTTACTTATATAAAATTTCCCATGCTCACTTATTTCTCACCTGTAAACTAATCTGGGTAGCAAGATGAGGACAGTCTTCCTACAGTTCTGACTGAAGCAGGCTGATGTCCATTGGATTAGGGAGGGGGGTGGGGGAAAGGCGGGAGAGAGGAACTTGGATGGGAACTCAAGTCACATCACTGTCATCTTCATGTGACTGAGGTCTGCACGCCCTGCCCCTCCGCCCTCATGTGACTGCTGCTGCCTGTCCTGTGGGCTCATTGGGGTCACTGCCCCATGGCACACCCAAGCATCTGCACACATCTGAAAGAGGGGGTGGGAAAGGTTTTCTGTGCCAGGAAGAACCAGGGAGACGGGTGAAGGGTGGGGAGGGACTGACCTGGATGGCCTGGCGGCCTTGCTGGGCATCGGCCAGCAGCTGGATGGTGAGGGCCCGCGAGTCCTGCAGCGCCTCCTGGAGGTAGACGAAGCTGTGGCCGCCGTGCCGGCCCACCGTGCACTCGCGGCAGATGGGCACGGAGCACGTGTCGCAGTACAGGTGCAGCACCTGAGGGCCAGAGAGACACAGGCGTTAACGGCGTGCGGGACGCTCTGCGAGCAGACCCCCACGACACACACGCACCCCCCACAGGAGGGGGCGCCGCAGTCCACCCTGAGGACAACCTGGTCCCCTCCACCCCCGACACAGAGAAAATCCAACCAGCTGCCCCGGTCTGCTCGTTTCACTCACAGCCATGCCTGAACCGCTTGGAAGACCGAGAAACAAAACGATCCTCCTGCCAGAGACTTCCGAATCCTAATCTAACCAGAGGAAGTTCCAAGAGTATGTCTCTGTGGTCCGAGATGGGTGGCCGGAATGAACGAATACACGAAATTTCTCTTGCCATTCCAGGCTCTGGGCTGGGAAGCCAGGATCAAACACCCACCCACTACAGCCCGCTGCCACCTTCCCCATCGAGAAGCACTTAAGCAAGGTGAGGGCTTCTGTTTCTGGAACGATGGCCAGAAGCTCATGGTAAAGCCAGCCAGCTTCTTGTCTTTCTCTTTCCCGCCAAGTTGTTCCCAGGAGCTGACCCTGGGAGGCAGCTGCTTTATGCCAAGCTCTGTGCTGCCCTGGGGCCCACCCTCCAAGTGCTGGGAGGGGCAGAAGGCTTGGCACAGCCTCCACCTGCTGATAAACGCCCAACTCTCAACAGCAAACGCTCCTTGGCACGGGGCCAGTCCCATCGCATCCCTCCCCAGAGCTGGCCCTCGGCACCACTGTCTGTAAACGTTTGCTGGCTTGCTTACAAGAGCGAGGCTTCAGTTTGCCTCTGTTACACCAGGGGGTGAGGGGAAGCCAGCTAACGGGCAGGGAAGCAGTTTATGTGTTTGGTGGCAGGGGGTGCTTTCACATCTGCAGCACTCAACGCCCAGGAGAAGGGGCCACACAGGTAGCAAGGGCCGCTCCCAACACACAGGGTTCTGGCTACCCCGTCCACGGCACAAAGCGCCTGCCAAGGTGTCACCGACGGGGTAAGACTCAGGACCGGGAGATTCTGGAAGCAGAGTATTGTGAGNCGCCCAGGAGAAGGGGCCACACAGGTAGCAAGGGCCGCTCCCAACACACAGGGTTCTGGCTACCCCGTCCACGGCACAAAGCGCCTGCCAAGGTGTCACCGACGGGGTAAGACTCAGGACCGGGAGATTCTGGAAGCAGAGTATTGTGAGATGGAACAGACGGGGGTTGCCCTGAGACCCAGGAAGCTCCTATTACACTGTGCGTCCCATACTGCAAGGGCCCAGGTCAGCTCGCATTATTTATTGTGGGTGGAGCAAGTCTATTAGGAAATGATGCCCCCAAGCGGCTGTCAGGTACACAGGCCTCCACTCAGAGGAGCACGTGACCCAGGAGAGGTTAGGGTGCTTCTTCTCTGTCTGGGATCCAAGAACGGGGAAAAAAGAAAGACTAAGGATATCAAATTCCTGCTTCCAAGAAATCGTTGTGATCCGGTGAGCATTCTAGACCTCCTTTCTCAGGCAGGAAACGTGATCGGGTTTGTAACTTGTTGAGTGTGGTACTTCTCCAAAAGTCGAGTCCAGGAGGCACTTGCTTCCGTGAAGGCCAATTGCTTTTTGAAAAAGGCCTGCCATTTAGCGATGTAATCTTTCTCTATTTGATAAATTTAAAATTCTCAAGCCAGCCTGAGATCTAAACCAAAAAAACCACTAAATAAATGTAGGGACATTCATGGACGCTGTGTTTTTACAAAGTTCTACCAAAGTGTTTCTCTGGCCTGAACATCCCTCCCCTCTGCTCCTTCCATTTGTCACGGGAATAAAGGGATCACTCCTGCTAATGTGAAGTGTGAAAACCTGCCGGCAGAAGGCTCCCTCCTCTTACCAAACAGCTAAGCAATCTTCTCCTCACCTCTGCTCAGATCCACCTATTTNTCCCTCTTGAACCTCCCTCCCACCCTCACCCCATCCCACTCCTCTAGGTTGTTACAGAGCCCCGGCCAACTTTTTTTTTTTCCAAGAACAGACTATCTAAAACCAAAAAACACAAAGATCACATACTGTAAACTTTCTATTAGAGTAAAACTTTTTGGAGGGACATCACTCCATTCAGAAGCTCCACACCTCACTCGCCTATCAGGTTCTAAGGTCAAAACCCAACAATTTTGGACCCTGTGAGACTCAGTGAGCAGGCAGGGTGCATGTGGGTGTGCATCGGTGCAACTCTCTCTGAACCAGCTTATTTAAGGTTATTTTGAAAGAATAAACTGGAGGGCTGTTCAGAGGGGCCACAGGCAGAAAGAAACGTGGCAGAGGCCATGAACTGTGGCTCGCGGAGGAGGGAGGGAGCAGGCCTCTGGCGGCAGGAATTCCAGGGCCTGAGCTGCCCCTTCGGGGCTTCCCGGGCAGATGCTCGGACACGCCCCTCCCCCCCACATGGCGACAATCTGGCTGCCCCAGCTGAATGGAGCAGGCCTGACCTCTGACCCTGCAAGTGACCACCCTCTCCCCTGCCCCCAGCTTCCAGAACGCCCCACCCACTGCCTTCCTCTCCCAAAATTTCTAAAATACCAGGCGGAGACAAAGACCTAGGAATGTGGGCCCAGCAGGAGAGGAAGCGGGGGTGGGGGGAGGTTAGAGAAAAAGTAAATAAAAATACCAAGCAGGCAGGTTTACCTTAGGCAGGGCTTAAATTAAGTGCTCTGTTAATGAACAAGACGGCGTGCACACGGAATCTACCGTTTTATGCAATGTGTGATCGAACAAGGAACACACACACACACACACACACACACACACACACACTCTGTGGAACTCCAGGTTAAAACACAACTACCCACATCAATGAGAAGTATACATGGAAAGGATGAAGGGGGCCTCTCATTGTCCAGATGCCCCGACTGAAATAACAGCAACTTATTTTTGGAGATTTTTTTGGCAGCCCTTAAAATGAACTGAGGACACGCGGCCTCCCACAAACTCAGGCGTAGACAGGAGGAGGTCTCCAGCCGCCCCTCCAGACCCTGGGAGGCTACGGGGGAGGCGGGCTGGTGACAACCAGAAGCCTTATCTGTTCGTGACACTCAGCAGCCTCTCCTATTAAAAAATGGTAAACCACGTTCAAGGAGTCACGGAAACCAGGCTTTACGTGACTGAGGGAAAAACAGACTGGAAACCAGGGCTCTCAAATCCACACAAGCTGTCCTGCATCTCCAACCACGTGCGGCCAGCCGCAAAGCTGTGGCCTCAGGGAGCCTGGGAAGTGAAGAAAGGAATCTTGGACCCTCCTTCGGACATCATCACCACTGGCTCAGAGTCCAGTGGGGGGACAAGCTACCCTCTTATTGGGGGAAAGGAGTAGGCAACTTTTCAAAATATGTGCATTTTTAATGCAAAAAATACAAACTGTTTTTTTTTTTTAATCTGTCCCAACAGCTCGGTTGTTTCTGCATTTTTATGCAATCATCCAAAACCCTGCTATATTCTAAGACACAAATAGGAGAGCATTACACCAGGCTTTTTCACTTAAGTGTATTAACCTGGAGGCNCAAAATATGTGCATTTTTAATGCAAAAAATACAAACTGTTTTTTTTTTTTTAATCTGTCCCAACAGCTCGGTTGTTTCTGCATTTTTATGCAATCATCCAAAACCCTGCTATATTCTAAGACACAAATAGGAGAGCATTACACCAGGCTTTTTCACTTAAGTGTATTAACCTGGAGGCTGTTCTGGGCCCAGCTGCCTATTTCACTGCTGTGTTACGCTGTCTGTGGATATACCACGACTTATTTAATTAGTACCTGTTGATAGGATTTTAATGCTGTTTCCTGATTTTGGAAAACTCGCAAGCAATGCTGCAGCGAATATCCCCTCATATTGCTCTTGCCCAGAATTTTCTATTTAGTAATAGATTCAATTGCTACTTTGACGTATCAAGGAAAAAAAAAGAAAAAAACCCTACTTGCAAGTGTGGCTAGTGTGGCCTTCTTGAGTTTAATAACTTGATGTCAGAGTCAGCCTCCACTCAGGTGAGGAACAAAGATGGTACAAGTGCTAGTTCGTGTCCAAACCTCTTACTTGCGAAAACAGAAATACACACACAGAGTAGAGAAGAAATGCATGGACTCCGGGGNGGGCGGGGAGGGGGTGAGGGTGGGGGGCCGGTGGCGCGCGCGGATGACCAGTGTCTGCCTGCTTTCTCAGGTCTGTGGGCTCCTGACAAGCGGGGAAGAACGTTAGGCTGTCAGCCCGAGCCTGGCACTACCACCCACCTGCCAGGACACCTGGACACCTGCTATCCAGTCACCTGTCTCGGCTTCAGTTCCTTGTGCGGAGCACGTGGTGTCTGACCAGGGACCTCAGGAAACCCCTTCCACTCCAGAACTCCCAGGAACCCTGTATCTCTGGGGACTCAGTGCCACACACCAGAGAATTCTGGGCTGAGCCGGAAGCCAGCCTCCAGGTGCCAGCTTTCAACTGCAAGGCGTTAAGGTGATGTTCCTGGGCTTTTAAGTTTGCAAACTCTAGCGTATAAATGAATGATACTGTCCGGGGAAAGAGATCCCACAAATGGTGGGTTTCAACGGATCCTGCAGGGACTCCTCGGGTGGTCTCGTGGTTAAGACTCCGAGCTTCAGCTACAGTGGGCTCGAGTTCAATCCCCAGCTGAGAAACAAAGAGTACGTGTGCTTCGAAGTGCAGCCAGAAATAAACAAACAAAAAGGATCCTACAAGCAGTGAGGGAAGAAGAGAGATCCCAGGCAGAGAGGGGAGGCAAACGGGGGTCCTGGGGCACGGCCCCACCTGACAGTGTTTCGCAAGGGATCCGTGTAGCTCTAACATATGCTGCTTTTCCAAGTGCCCGTGCTAGTTCCAGGCTAACTACCAGTCACAGGGCTGCGGGTGATATGCACAGTGGGGAGGACTTCCCTGGTGGTCCACTGGCTGAGACGTCTGCTTCCAAAGCAGGGATGCAGGCAAGGTGTCGTGGGTTTGATACCTGGAGGGGGAACTAGGGTCCCATATGCTGTCTGGCATGGGGGGAAAAAAGTTTTTTTTTAAAAAGGAAGGTAAAAGCAGAGCCCCAGCAATGCTTCCATTCAACTGTGGACTTTGTAACTTATTAATTGAAAGATAACTGCTTTACAATATTGTGTTGGTTTCTGCCATACACCGACACGAGTCTACTATAGGTATGCATACGTCCCCTCCCTCTTGAACCTCCCTCCCACCCTCACCCCATCCCACTCCTCTAGGTTGTTACAGAGCCCCGGCCAACTTTTTTTTTTTCCAAGAACAGACTATCTAAAACCAAAAAACACAAAGATCACATACTGTAAACTTTCTATTAGAGTAAAACTTTTTGGAGGGACATCACTCCATTCAGAAGCTCCACACCTCACTCGCCTATCAGGTTCTAAGGTCAAAACCCAACAATTTTGGACCCTGTGAGACTCAGTGAGCAGGCAGGGTGCATGTGGGTGTGCATCGGTGCAACTCTCTCTGAACCAGCTTATTTAAGGTTATTTTGAAAGAATAAACTGGAGGGCTGTTCAGAGGGGCCACAGGCAGAAAGAAACGTGGCAGAGGCCATGAACTGTGGCTCGCGGAGGAGGGAGGGAGCAGGCCTCTGGCGGCAGGAATTCCAGGGCCTGAGCTGCCCCTTCGGGGCTTCCCGGGCAGATGCTCGGACACGCCCCTCCCCCCCACATGGCGACAATCTGGCTGCCCCAGCTGAATGGAGCAGGCCTGACCTCTGACCCTGCAAGTGACCACCCTCTCCCCTGCCCCCAGCTTCCAGAACGCCCCACCCACTGCCTTCCTCTCCCAAAATTTCTAAAATACCAGGCGGAGACAAAGACCTAGGAATGTGGGCCCAGCAGGAGAGGAAGCGGGGGTGGGGGGAGGTTAGAGAAAAAGTAAATAAAAATACCAAGCAGGCAGGTTTACCTTAGGCAGGGCTTAAATTAAGTGCTCTGTTAATGAACAAGACGGCGTGCACACGGAATCTACCGTTTTATGCAATGTGTGATCGAACAAGGAACACACACACACACTCTGTGGAACTCCAGGTTAAAACACAACTACCCACATCAATGAGAAGTATACATGGAAAGGATGAAGGGGGCCTCTCATTGTCCAGATGCCCCGACTGAAATAACAGCAACTTATTTTTGGAGATTTTTTTGGCAGCCCTTAAAATGAACTGAGGACACGCGGCCTCCCACAAACTCAGGCGTAGACAGGAGGAGGTCTCCAGCCGCCCCTCCAGACCCTGGGAGGCTACGGGGGAGGCGGGCTGGTGACAACCAGAAGCCTTATCTGTTCGTGACACTCAGCAGCCTCTCCTATTAAAAAATGGTAAACCACGTTCAAGGAGTCACGGAAACCAGGCTTTACGTGACTGAGGGAAAAACAGACTGGAAACCAGGGCTCTCAAATCCACACAAGCTGTCCGGCATCTCCAACCACGTGCGGCCAGCCGCAAAGCTGTGGCCTCAGGGAGCCTGGGAAGTGAAGAAAGGAATCTTGGACCCTCCTTTGGACATCATCACCACTGGCTCAGAGTCCAGTGGGGGGACAAGCTACCCTCTTATTGGGGGAAAGGAGTAGGCAACTTTTCAAAATATGTGCATTTTTAATGCAAAAAATACAAACTGTTTTTTTTTTTTTAATCTGTCCCAACAGCTCGGTTGTTTCTGCATTTTTATGCAATCATCCAAAACCCTGCTATATTCTAAGACACAAATAGGAGAGCATTACACCAGGCTTTTTCACTTAAGTGTATTAACCTGGAGGCTGTTCTGGGCCCAGCTGCCTATTTCACTGCTGTGTTACGCTGTCTGTGGATATACCACGACTTATTTAATTAGTACCTGTTGATAGGATTTTAATGCTGTTTCCTGATTTTGGAAAACTCGCAAGCAATGCTGCAGCGAATATCCCCTCATATTGCTCTTGCCCAGAATTTTCTATTTAGTAATAGATTCAATTGCTACTTTGACGTATCAAGGAAAAAAAAGAAAAAAACCCTACTTGCAAGTGTGACTAGTGTGGCCTTCTTGAGTTTAATAACTTGATGTCAGAGTCAGCCTCCACTCAGGTGAGGAACAAAGATGGTACAAGTGCTAGTTCGTGTCCAAACCTCTTACTTGCGAAAACAGAAATACACACACAGAGTAGAGAAGAAATGCATGGACTCCGGGGTGGGGTGGGGTGGGGTGGGATGAATTGGGACTGATATATATACACTATTGATACTGTGTATAAAATAGATAACTAACAAGAACCTATTGTACTGGCACAGGCACGCAACGTTCTGAGGTGCCCTAAATGAGACGCAAGTCCACAAAAAGGGGGATATATGCAAGCACACAGCCGATCCACTTGGCTGTACAGCAGAAACAAACTGTCAAACAGGTGTACTCCAACGAAATTAACACACACACACACACACACCCCCAAACCTACACGGAAAGCCAGTGTGGGGGTGGACACCAGTGAGCCGGGCGACATGTGGCTGGGAGTACAGGTCCACTCTGCTTGGCTGAAGGGAGGCCCCAGAGGAGAAGCAAGAAAGCCAGGCGGGGGTTTTGAGTGCTCGGCAGTGGCTGCCAGATTTTCCAAGGGTGGAGGGGAGTGAGGCCGCTTGGGGTGACTCCGGAAGCGGACAGTGGGAAAGGTCTCGGGCGGCATAGAGGAGGGAGTACCAGAGCTGCCACTTAACCGCCAGTGAGATGAACACAGGGAGCCCCACATAAGCCCAGAATCCCATTCTGCAGTCCCCCCAAATCCAACGGACTCTGGAAACCAAAAGTGTCTATGTATGCTGTACGGCAGCAAAAACTGCACTGGCGTGAAAATGATTTCTAATTTTTATCTATACCATTTAGGGTGGGTTTTCATATAGTTCACCAAAGAACTGCTAATATTCATTATTTTGTGGCGCTGTTTCACAGTATAAACTTTCCAAAATCAGAAACGTTGAACTTCGAGGCACATCTAATCCCAAGAGAGAGGAGGAGGAATACCACCAGCTCTAACAACCCAATTTTTTTTTTTTTTTTTTGGTTGTGCTGCACTGCTTGCAGGATCTTAGTTCCCCAACCAGGAACTGAACTCAGTGACAGCAGAGTCCTAACCACTGGACCACCAGGGAACTCCCAGCTCTGCCAGCTTTAAACCCAATGCGGTTGCTGGTGCCAAGGGAAAGCATAGTTCAATGATCACAGAACATCCCATGTGGCTCGTTTGAGCCTTCTGTGCCACTTCAAAAGCCACATCAAAATCCCTTTCCTATTTTTTTTAGAGCAAAAGAAAATTTTCACACTCCCAATGACCACTGGCTGCCCTCTTCCTTCCTAACACCACCCAACCACCACCAATCACCCAGCAAGACGCAGCTCCCCACCCACAGGGCTTCTCCCAAGTTTCTCTCGCTCCTCACCTGCTCTCCTGCTTGTGGGATCAGGGCCCAACACCCCAGAGTCAGACACGTCGGATCTCCGCTTTACATCCCTGCGTTCATATTTTATACTTTATATTTCCTATCTCAGGGTTCAACCCCAGGAAGAACCCTCGCTGGACACACAGCTTCTACTATCAACACATAGAAAAGAGAACCACTGCCTTTTCATGAAAAGCCACTGGTAACTAGAGAAGCAAGTTCATTTCCACACCTGAATGACTGGATTTGGCCAAGTTCACCTGCAGATTGCTAAAAGGGGAAATAACTCAATCTGGGGCTCAGAGAACTGTCAAAATTACTTAAGAAGAATGAAAATGAGTTCATCTTGGAAGGAAATCACTTTTCCTCTAGCACGGAGGCCCCCAGAAATCAAGGTCACTCTAGGCAGTAAAGCACGCAACACCTTCACCCAGAGACCCAAGGAGCCTTACCAACATTCCGTTATCATAGCCCCCTCCCAAAACTAAGGTTCCGACGGCAAATCTGACTCCTAGAGGTGGCAAGACGTATAACCCACGTTGTGTGTTTTTCTAGGATCCTGATGATACTTGGAGACTGCAGCTAGGTTTTGAGGGCAGGAGAAAACCCCCAAGAGAGCTCCAAGGGCAGAGCTCTAGATGCCAAGGAAGGAAGGAAGGGAAAAAAAGCAGGCAGTAGACAGAAATTCCCACATGGAGCTACAGCCAGAATTTCTCAGCGCTTTTGTGAAGTCCAAAAAGGAACCTGAAATTTGGGACTTCCCTGGGGACCCAGTGGCTAAGACTCCACACTCCCAGTGCAGCGGACCTGGCTCCGATCCCTAGTCAGGGAACTAGATCCCACATGGTGCAGTCAAATAAACAGGTTTTAAAAAAGAAAGAAAGAAACATGAAATCTGTAAACGTGTGATCAGGATGCCACAGAATCCTCAGTGTGGGGCATTACATAAGGGAACTCCAGAGATGAGCTACGACTGCTGCCTGTTCACGTGTGATACCCAGGAGTACCCAACCCTCCCTAGGCCCGCCCAGCTGTACTCAGGCCCTGCCCCCGGTAGGGGGTGTCACTGGCCACCTCCTTGGGGGCCTACAGCCATCCTACTTCCTCAGATGATGCGGATAAACAAGTTATCCACCCAAACCCTGTCTACCTCTGGGGGTGCGCAACCTGCAACAGCTTCTTTGCTCCTGGTCTGGTTCCGGTTTTCAGGCTGGAGTCTTGCCCAAAGCAACCAGCCTGAGGCACCTTCATGGGCATCCATGCCCGACAAGGCCAGCAGGGTTGACTGCCCATGGTTCTGTGGTCTCCCTCACTCCTGGAAGCCCCCAACAGGGGCCTATGGTCAAGAGCATGTGACACTCCTGTGCTGGGGGTTTCTTCCAAGAGACCCAACTTGCAGGACATCGCGTGGCACTCTCGAACATGCCAGAACTGTGTGTGGGGCTGCTGCTTACCAAACAGTTTTTTAGCAAATAAACTTTTTACTTAAATGAAAAGCGGGTTATTCAGAAATTCTTCCAGTTCGAAAATGAAAACAAAACTTCCCTCTCAAGTATTGTCCACACAATAGAATACTTTTAGCAGCCAGGATCAATTACTGATTTGTGCCACCATACAGATGCTTAGTGGAAAGAGCTGGAATTAAAAAAAAAAAAAAGCATATACTGTATAATTCTACTTCTTTGAAGGCAAAACTAAAGTGAAAAAAAATTAAAGTTACAGGTGAAAACGGGTGTGGTTGGAAGAAACTCGAGGGAGATGTTCTGGAGTGATGGATGTTCCCATTATCTTGCAGGAAGGAGTGCGTATACAGGTGTATAGAACTGTCAACATGGGACTTCCCTGGTGTTTCAGAGGTTAAGACTCCCTTGCTTCCACTGCAGGGGGCACAGGTTCGATAACCTGATCCAAGAACTAAGGATCCCATATGCTGTGGAGCCAAAACAGTTAAATTGTCAAAATGGATTTATGTCAATACAATACAACACAATACAATGAAGACTGGAACCCAGCCTCTGAATGAACTCCTCAGAGCTACAGGACTAATAAATACGCCTTGAGCCCATAAATGAGTTACTCCAATGGCCCCACATAATTTACTTCTAATAGGTCGCTACCATGCTTCCCACAATGTTCCCATTAGGTATTATTTTTCCTTTGCCCTCCACTATAAATATTATCTTAAGTTTAATCTCACAAGAGGCAAGTCAGACCAACTCCCTGGAGGCTTTGATAAAATTAGAAGCCCGAGTCCGATTTACAGCCCCACAGGCGGCCGGTGGTCGCACAAAGCCGCACGAAATCCTTAGTGTCTCAGCTGCCGCCCTGGCGCGCACCTGACCTCTGGTGCACTAAGGACTGGCCCAGGCGGCTTCCAGCAGCAAATAAAAGAGATCGGTCCCAACGACGCAGATCACTGCCCGTGGATAGATTTTTCAAGCCAGGCACAAAGAGAGAGATTCTGACACAGACACACAGCTTTCCTGTTTGCCTCTGAGGTCGAAAAATCAAGGTCCAATTTTAATCTGCTGTGTTCTGGACCAGATTCGGGGAGGCAGAGGGGCTGACTTTAGGAGATGGCCAGATTTTGTAGGTGGCTATGTACAACTCAGCCCTCACCTCAAAAAAGTGCGTGACACCATGCACCTGATACCTTTCACCCCTTGAAGCTGCTTAAGGGGTCTCAGTGGCCACTGTGGCTGAGACCACGTGGACAGGTGGATGTACAAAGCAAGGGGAAAGCACTCATCTCCAGAAAGGAAGCAGAAACTAAGACTCAAGTAAGGGGCCTCCCTGGTGGTCCACTGGTGAAGAGTACCCCTTGCAATGCAGGGGAGGTGGGTTTGATCCCTGGTGAGGGAACTAAGATGCCATGTGGCTGCAGGGCAACTAAGCCCGCTGGGCACAACTAGAGAAGCCCGGCGCCGCAATGAAGACCCAGCACAGCCAAAAAAAAAAAAAAAAAGGCCCAGATAAGAAAAAAAATTCAAGATGAAGAAGGTTTTAAATTCTTCCTAGTAAGCCGTATCTCGGGACTTCCCTAGCGGCTCAGGGTGAAGAAAACACTTGATAATGCAGAAAACTTGGGTTCTGTCCAGAGGAAGAAATGGCAACCCACTCTAGAATTCTTGCCTGGGAGATCCCAGGGCCAGAGGAGCCTGGTGGGCTACAGTCCACGGGGTCACAGAGTCGGACTCCACTGAGCACACACGCACACAAGCCCTGTCTTATCCCTCCAACACAACCAACAAAGACGTTCCTTCCTCTCTTCCCCCAGCTGGACAAGTTCTGTTACTTTGAACTGAACGCCTTCTGGCCTCGGCTGTCTGCTGCCTTGGACAAGACAAGACAGGTCCAATGCTGGCCTTCCCAGTGGCTCAGTGCGACAGTCACACCTGTTGACGATTCTAAGGGCCAGTTAACCTTATCAAGCACTGCTTTCAAATCAAGAGGTTAACCAAGTATTTACTGCTCTACGCACCTCGTTCACAGGCAGGAATGATTTAAATTGGGAAGTGGGGACGGGGCAGGGGAATGTTCCTGTAGGGGGCCCGGATTTGATCCCTGGTCAGAGAAATAAGATCTCACACACCGAGTGTCCAAATGAATTAAAAAAAAAAAAAAAATCAAATAGGGGAAGGAAGCCAATCAAAGAAGCAGTAGGCGGGACTTCCCTGGCATTCTAGTGGTTAAGACTCTGTGCCTCCCCTGCAGGGGCACAGGTTCGATCCCTGGTCAGCAAAACTTAAGATCTGGCATTAAAAAAAGAAAGTTCAAGGAAGCACTGGATGACCTCTGTGAACTCTCTCAATGCCACAGAGGGGCGACCCTTGGCATAGAACTGGGGCAAGGGCTCCCATGCATCTGTAGAGTCCCAAGCCTCACGTTTTGGTGACACTCCTTAAAACCACGCCCATCAAAGAAAGCATCAAACAGAAATGGACAGACACACTCCTCAACCCCTGGGACACCTCAGGAATCACCGCTCCGCGACCAAGAGCAGAGGCACTTCAAACAGCAGCTCCAGCACAGCAGCTGGAGGTGATAGGAGAGGCCTATGTCTTATCAAGACATGGATTTCTTTCTAAAACCCTTTTCCAGTCAGCACTCTTAGACAGTCAGTTTAAAAACCACACTCTACCTGGACTCCAACAACAGCAAACTTAACCCCACTGTATGTTAGTCGTTCAGCCATGTATGACTCTTTGTAACCCCATGGACTAGCCCTCCAGGTTCTTCTGTCCATGGAATTCTCCAGGCAAGAATACTGGAGTGGGTTGCTGTTTACTTCTCCAGGGGATCTTCCCAACCCAGGGACTGAACCCAGGTCTCCTGCATTCTAGGAATCTTTACCATGAGCCAGCATAGAAGCCCCACGGACACCCCTGCAAACGCAACAGGGCCAGGCCAAGCCAGGAGACCACCCCCTGTCACCCACGCAGGGCTGGGAGACATGAATAGGACCCTGAGTCTGTGACCCAGGCAGTTTACAAGGGTGGGTATTACCCGCCGCCCCCCATCCCAAGGGGAAAATCCAAACTGCAGTGAGCAGAGCAGATGTGAGGCCAGCAGGAATGTTCGCCCACCTCCTCCATCCCACCAGTGTGCGTGGAGCCTGCTGGCCGTGGTCCTAAGAAGCACTGACTACAGCAGGATTTGACAAGGAGTAGGGGAACGCCAACACAGGCCAGCGGATTTCAGCCCAGGACATGCCAGCTAACAGAGACAAGGTGCAGTCAGAAAAAAAGGCCATCCACGAGGGACCCTCCAGGTAGAACCATTAGAGTCCAACTCCTGTTTAGAAGCCTGAATTCCCAGGCTCACTCATCACGCGTGAATGAAGGTCTAATGAGAAAATAACGCTAATGAGAACTAACTCTAGCCTCAGAAATGGACGGCGCTTCCTCAGAAACCCCACTTCATTCCAACAAAGGAGGCCTGCGCGTCACCTCTTTGCACTGCACCTGTGTGCTGTTCAATAGAATTTAATGGATGGCCCCACTGACCCTGACCCAGCAGGTAATGCAACCAGGAGGTACAGGAGGGGAGGGGGCTGCGCCTCCCCCAGCATCCCCTCCCCACGCAGATACTCAAGGATAAACTCCAGTTCAAAAGCCAGACTTGACAGGGAGGAGGAAAAACAAAATGCACTTGCACTGAGCTGGGAAACAATCAGGTGGAGGGTTACGTAATCCAAAGTCCAAGGCAGACAATAAAGGAACAGTCCCTAAAGAGGTCTCTCTCCTCGGGTTTTTGAGCTGCTGACTCGCTCTGTGCTGAGACCGCTGGGAGGGAGTCTCCCTTGCTTTGGCTGGCACCTAACCCGCTGAGATGCAAGGCCAGGGAGAGGTAGGAGGCATTTGTCTGTGATGGATCTTCAAATTGCTGTCTCTTGTTTTTATTTCTGGCCACACTGTGCGACATGTGGGATCTTGGTTCCCTGACCAGGGATTGAACCATCACCCTCCTCTGTAAAGTCTTAACCACCAGACTGCCAGGGAAGCCCCAAACTGGTGTATTTTGCACTTCTGGCCCCCAGGTGGGTTTTCCTCAGCCCTTCGACAGAAGAACCTGCTGCACCTAATACTCCAAGGGCCTTCCCCAAGTAACAGGCCCACTGGGACGCCTCAGGCTGGCCTGTCCACTTGTCCCCCTGCTCTCCCTGGAGTGAACTTCATCATTGCAGAGATGGCACTAATAAGGTGGTTTGTAGTCTCTGAGCCCATGATGTCTGCATTAAGTATGCAGTGTTTGCTGATTAAAAAAAAAAAAAAAACATTTACACCGGATTTCAGGCTCTGAGCTAAGAGTCTTATGAGTTTAAAAAAAAAAAAAAAAAATCAATTCAAGAAGCTCCAGTCTCCTAGAAGTCTTGGGTGGTCACCCCGGGGAGTTCAGGGTCATGCTGTCTAAGTGTGATTATTAACACCAGCCTCTTTCACTCTCCAAAATGGCAGTATGAAAACCCACTGGACAGCATCAGTAAGACAAATGGGGAATTAACCAAAATACACGCAGGCAGAGAGGAAAGACTACCATCCAGAGGAGTACAAAATCCCTTAGGATTTACTGGGGTCACATGGCCTAAGGGTGAGGCAGGTAAGTCAGAAATGACTTTTTATGGGGCTTCACTGGTAAGCCAGCACTTAGGACTCTGTGCTTCCACTGGATGGGGCGCGAGTTCGATCCCTGGTGGGGGAACTAAAATCACACACGAGCTATGAAGTGCAGCAAAAAAAAAAAAAAAGAAGAAGAACAGGGACTGAGGTGCAAGATTTACAAATCCAATTAAAAAGAACGCTATGAGCAGAAGCACACTTTTCTTGGCCTGGGTGCAGGGAAGACCCTGGAGCAGAGTGACGAAGTTAGCTGGGAGCTCCAGCCCAGAGGGCACTACACGGAAGGAGGCCAGGGCACAGCCTGGGGCCACCTTTTTGTTGAGAAGTCCGAAAACCTGGGTTCAAATACTGATGTGGTCCTTCCTTCCCCAGCTCTTTTGGTTAAGCGGGCTCACTGAGCGTTTTCTAGCCCCCCCACCAAGGTGGGGAAAGTACACTTCATCTCACGGTTGGTAGCGAAGAGTTCGCAAGTGTGTGAAACCCAGATGCAGTTTCAGCAGCGAGGAAAGGGATGGTGGCCTGCCTTGAAAAGGCTCCAGTTAGGTCAGTGAAGAAAGAGGCAAGGTAAACCCAGCTCCAGAAGCCTGTCTGCAAGGCTGGCTATGTTTGCAAGGCAGGGCTGATATGGGCTGCCAAGCCCCTCCCATGGTCAATGACCTTTCTCCAGGGCTGCGATTTTCTTCGCCCACTGAAGGGAATATTTACACAGCCCACAAGTACAACCGGAAAAGGCAGACTGGAGACTTCTCTGGTGGGCCAGTGGTTAAGACTCCATGCTCCAAACGCTGGGGACCCAGGTTCAATCACTGGTTAGGGAACTAGATCCCCCATGCTGCAACTAAGACTGGGGCAGCCAAATCAACTTAAAAAGATCAATGTCTCCAACTTCCTGTGCGGCCACGGTGCTGCCCCTCCACTCTCAGACCAGCCCCGTTCAGTCCCCACCAACAGAGGTCATGTGTTCAACAGGAATGCCCAAGGCAGGCATGACACCTGCTCCTGGGACCATGCCCTTCCCTTCCCCTCAAAGAGGGGACAGCCCACCAGGAGGGGCGATGAACGAGGCCCACAAGCTCAGGAACGCGCAGGTGGTAATCTCAGCAGACTTCCAGGAGGAAGGGGAACCTAAGTCTCAAAATGCAAACAGAAATGGGAGGGATAAAAGGTCCACACCAGGGGGACGCTGGTAGAGAAACACAAGGTACTTTCTCGCGCCACTGCCCATCCTTCCACCTCTCCTTCCCTGCGTCTCCTCATGCAGAAAGTACCTTCTGTGTATTTTTAAAATCTTTTTTTTTTTTTCCATTTATTTTTCCCTGACCAGGGATCAAACCTGCAGTGGAAGCTCAGAGTCTTAAGCCCTGGACCGCTAGAAGTCCCCAAGAGCGCCTCTCAGAGTGAGAGGCAGTGCCCCCTCCTTGAAGCCCTCCGTGGTTCCCACTGCACGCCTGAGCCCCCTTGGCCTGCGGGGTTTCACTGGGCTGTCCTGGACTCCCGGCTGCTCCACACAAGCTCCACCTGCTTCCCCCTGCTTGAAAATCCTACCCCTTGCACCACCAGCGCCCAGCTGCCCCCGTCCCTCCTCGGTTCCTGCCAGTCAGACAGACCCTTCCCCTGACTACCAGCACTAAGGTCCTGGGTCCCTGGCTTCCTCTGAATTTTTTTTTTAAATATTTTACTTATTTATTTCTGGCTGTGCTGGATCTTCCTTGCGGCGTAGGTTCTTCTCCAGTTGCAGAGAGTGGGGACTACTCTCTAGCTGCAGGCTTCTCATTTTGGTGGCTTCCCCGGCGGCAAAGCGTGGGCTCTAGGGCACAGGTTCAGTAGTTGCGCTCTGCAGCATGTGGGATCTCCCTGGATCAGGGATCGAACCCGTATCTCCTGCACTGGCAGGCAGACTCTTTAACCACTGAGCCACCAGGAAGGAGGGCCAGAGATCAATCAGTTTTAAAGAGACTCCTTCCTAGGTGGTGCTGTGTACTCTCTGAGCCACCAGGGAAGCCCTCTCCTGAATCTTTTCGGTTTAATGCTTTTACCTGCTTGTTCTGTGCTTCCTTTCATGTGCCTGGCACATGAAAGCTCAATAAACATTTGAGTGACTACTCCGGTAGGCGACTGGAGCCGTAACCAGCAGAATACACAGGAAAGGGGCGACGCATCTGGCAGCAGGTCCCCAGATGAACCACCTGTTGGACCTTGTCTAGCCATCTCTCTAGCTGCTGATGAAAAACACCCCACACCACGAAGAAAACAGAACAAAAAACAAGGAGAGGGGAAGGACACAGGCTGGGAGGTATGACGGAACAGCAGGTTCCACGGTGTGCAGGTTTAATTAAAACGTGGACAGAAATCCAGGGCGCGATGGGGAAGTCCAGCTCTCATCACTGGCAGGGAGCACCGGGCCATTCGCGCGCAATCGAAGGCAGCGGCACGTGTTTTGCTATTCCTTTCGTCAAAATATAAAATCTTGGACTTCCCCGGTAATCCAGTGGCTAAGGCTATGTGCTCCCAACACAGAGGGCCTTGGTTAGATCCCTGAATCAGGGAACCAGATCCCACATGCCACAACTGAGACCTGGTGCCACCAAACAGATAGGTCAATAAATATTTAAAACACACACACACCATCCACTTCCCCTTGGCTTGAATCAGAGCTGGTCGTGCAACTTCCCTTGCCCAGTCTATAAACCCCACGTGCCTGGCTGAAGCCCTCACTCGCTGAGTCCAGCAGCAGTACCCTGAGAAACCCAGGCCAGGAAGAAACCAGGAGCCCCGGCCACCAGCCCCAGCTGATCACCAGCCAGGGGAACACGCCTTCTTCAACCTTCCAGGCCAGCTAGCCTTCCATCCCCAGTGACAAGGTAAAAAGGCAGGCTCCGCTGCTGACTCATGAGAAACGATCAATAATTAAAACACCACGTCAATCTTGTCCATTAGAAAAGAAGAAGTGTTTCACTGAGAGATAACGCCTTCTTCCACTCTCGAGTAAGACCTGCAGGCACGCGCGCATGCTCCGTCCTTGCAGTTGTGTTTCTCTGTGACCCCCTGGACTGTAGCCCGCCAGGCTCCTCCGTACATGGCATTCTCCAGGCAAGAATATTGGAGTGGGTTGCCATGCCCTCCTCCAAGGGATCTTCCAGACCCAAGGATTGAACCCACGTCTCCAGCCACTGCAGGCCGTTTTTTACCATCTGAGTCACCAGGGAAGCTGAGTAAGGCCTAGGGATTAAATAAGATAGTCACGGGTCCTTCCCAGCTCTGCCCACGGTTGGTTCCATCAAAATTCAGCTCATAGATTCCATTCCAGACCCTGATCAGGCAGCAGCCACAGAGGGAGAGCCCAAAGAAAATGCAGATTCCCCAAACCCCAAGGGCTGGCCACAACCTCTCAGAACCTCAACAGCCTACTCAGTCCAACCAGAAGCATCTTTCTATGTCTGAGGCCAGGTCTCTGAATAGGTGGTTCTCTAGAAGTGCTACCTAGAAGAATGCAGTAGAAAACCATTAAAATGGGGAAAAGTGAAAGTGTTAGTTGCTCGGCTGTGTCCAACTCTTTGTGACCCCATGGACTGTATCTGCCAGGCTCCTCTATCCATGAAATTCTCCAGGCAAGAATACTGGACTGGGTTGCCAGTTCCCTCCTCCAGAGGATCTTTCGGACCCAGAGACTGAACCCGGCTCTCAGGCGCTGCAAGCACATTCTTCGCCATCTGAGCTACCGGGGAAGCCCAAAATGGGGTCAGGGAGGGTTTAAATCCCCAGTAAACTTCCAAAAGGGCCAACCCTAAGATGTCTTCCCAGGGATCTCCCCTAAGCCACTGTCTCCCACACACTTTTGACAAACTAGATCTGACACACCTGGAGTCCAGAGCTCTGATTTGTATTTCCCAACACAGCCGACTGTGATCCCAGGAAAAGCCTTAACCTCCATTTCTTAGATGTGTATAAGAGACAGAAACTGCAGTGAGCAGAGCAGATGTGAGGCCAGCAGGAATGTTCGCCCACCTCCTCCATCCCACCAGTGTGCGTGGAGCCTGCTGGCCGTGGTCCTAAGAAGCACTGACTACAGCAGGATTTGACAAGGAGTAGGGGAACGCCAACACAGGCCAGCGGATTTCAGCCCAGGACATGCCAGCTAACAGAGACAAGGTGCAGTCAGAAAAAAAGGCCATCCACGAGGGACCCTCCAGGTAGAACCATTAGAGTCCAACTCCTGTTTAGAAGCCTGAATTCCCAGGCTCACTCATCACGCGTGAATGAAGGTCTAATGAGAAAATAACGCTAATGAGAACTAACTCTAGCCTCAGAAATGGACGGCGCTTCCTCAGAAACCCCACTTCATTCCAACAAAGGAGGCCTGCGCGTCACCTCTTTGCACTGCACCTGTGTGCTGTTCAATAGAATTTAATGGATGGCCCCACTGACCCTGACCCAGCAGGTAATGCAACCAGGAGGTACAGGAGGGGAGGGGGCTGCGCCTCCCCCAGCATCCCCTCCCCACGCAGATACTCAAGGATAAACTCCAGTTCAAAAGCCAGACTTGACAGGGAGGAGGAAAAACAAAATGCACTTGCACTGAGCTGGGAAACAATCAGGTGGAGGGTTACGTAATCCAAAGTCCAAGGCAGACAATAAAGGAACAGTCCCTAAAGAGGTCTCTCTCCTCGGGTTTTTGAGCTGCTGACTCGCTCTGTGCTGAGACCGCTGGGAGGGAGTCTCCCTTGCTTTGGCTGGCACCTAACCCGCTGAGATGCAAGGCCAGGGAGAGGTAGGAGGCATTTGTCTGTGATGGATCTTCAAATTGCTGTCTCTTGTTTTTATTTCTGGCCACACTGTGCGACATGTGGGATCTTGGTTCCCTGACCAGGGATTGAACCATCACCCTCCTCTGTAAAGTCTTAACCACCAGACTGCCAGGGAAGCCCCAAACTGGTGTATTTTGCACTTCTGGCCCCCAGGTGGGTTTTCCTCAGCCCTTCGACAGAAGAACCTGCTGCACCTAATACTCCAAGGGCCTTCCCCAAGTAACAGGCCCACTGGGACGCCTCAGGCTGGCCTGTCCACTTGTCCCCCTGCTCTCCCTGGAGTGAACTTCATCATTGCAGAGATGGCACTAATAAGGTGGTTTGTAGTCTCTGAGCCCATGATGTCTGCATTAAGTATGCAGTGTTTGCTGATTAAAAAAAAAACAAAAACATTTACACCGGATTTCAGGCTCTGAGCTAAGAGTCTTATGAGTTTAAAAAAAAAAAAAAAAAAATCAATTCAAGAAGCTCCAGTCTCCTAGAAGTCTTGGGTGGTCACCCCGGGGAGTTCAGGGTCATGCTGTCTAAGTGTGATTATTAACACCGGCCTCTTTCACTCTCCAAAATGGCAGTATGAAAACCCACTGGACAGCATCAGTAAGACAAATGGGGAATTAACCAAAATACACGCAGGCAGAGAGGAAAGACTACCATCCAGAGGAGTACAAAATCCCTTAGGATTTACTGGGGTCACATGGCCTAAGGGTGAGGCAGGTAAGTCAGAAATGACTTTTTATGGGGCTTCACTGGTAAGCCAGCACTTAGGACTCTGTGCTTCCACTGGATGGGGCGCGAGTTCGATCCCTGGTGGGGGAACTAAAATCACACACGAGCTATGAAGTGCAGCAAAAAAAAAAAAAAAGAAGAAGAACAGGGACTGAGGTGCAAGATTTACAAATCCAATTAAAAAGAACGCTATGAACAGAAGCACACTTTTCTTGGCCTGGGTGCAGGGAAGACCCTGGAGCAGAGTGACGAAGTTAGCTGGGAGCTCAAGCCCAGAGGGCACTACACGGAAGGAGGCCAGGGCACAGCCTGGGGCCACCTTTTTGTTGAGAAGTCCGAAAACCTGGGTTCAAATACTGATGTGGTCCTTCCTTCCCCAGCTCTTTTGGTTAAGCGGGCTCACTGAGCGTTTTCTAGCCCCCCCACCAAGGTGGGGAAAGTACACTTCATCTCACGGTTGGTAGCGAAGAGTTCGCAAGTGTGTGAAACCCAGATGCAGTTTCAGCAGCGAGGAAAGGGATGGTGGCCTGCCTTGAAAAGGCTCCAGTTAGGTCAGTGAAGAAAGAGGCAAGGTAAACCCAGCTCCAGAAGCCTGTCTGCAAGGCTGGCTATGTTTGCAAGGCAGGGCTGATATGGGCTGCCAAGCCCCTCCCATGGTCAATGACCTTTCTCCAGGGCTGCGATTTTCTTCGCCCACTGAAGGGAATATTTACACAGCCCACAAGTACAACCGGAAAAGGCAGACTGGAGACTTCTCTGGTGGGCCAGTGGTTAAGACTCCATGCTCCAAACGCTGGGGACCCAGGTTCAATCACTGGTTAGGGAACTAGATCCCCCATGCTGCAACCAAGACTGGGGCAGCCAAATCAACTTAAAAAGATCAACGTCTCCAACTTCCTGTGCGGCCACGGTGCTGCCCCTCCACTCTCAGACCAGCCCCGTTCAGTCCCCACCAACAGAGGTCATGTGTTCAACAGGAATGCCCAAGGCAGGCATGACACCTGCTCCTGGGACCATGCCCTTCCCTTCCCCTCAAAGAGGGGACAGCCCACCAGGAGGGGCGATGAACGAGGCCCACAAGCTCAGGAACGCGCAGGTGGTAATCTCAGCAGACTTCCAGGAGGAAGGGGAACCTAAGTCTCAAAATGCAAACAGAAATGGGAGGGATAAAAGGTCCACACCAGGGGGACGCTGGTAGAGAAACACAAGGTACTTTCTCGCGCCACTGCCCATCCTTCCACCTCTCCTTCCCTGCGTCTCCTCATGCAGAAAGTACCTTCTGTGTATTTTTAAAATCTTTTTTTTTTTTTCCCNTGGCGGGGAACAGATGGTCTGTGGCACTACCTCTAAGATTAGATGCACACTAAATGTCCATCAACAGGGGACTGCTTACAGTTATTAAATAGACTGATTACTGGGCAACCATAAAAAAGAATATGAGCAACAGAATGAACTCCAAAATACACAACTGAGGGAAAAATAAGGAAGGGGCGGCGTCCACATCATGCTATTTGTGTCAAGGAAGAAAACAGGTACAAGAATTCCTTGCTAACTCAGTCTACAGTGAGGGCTACATAAATGTGCTTAGACGCCATAGGATACTATTCTGTAATATTTTTCACTCCACACCCAAATGGGGCATGATCATATAGTTATTTAGAACCTCATGAAACTGTAAATACTTTCTGCTATTCCCTTCACATTCCTAAAGTATTTGCTAAGATAAGCTACACGTTTAATTACTGTTTACACTAAACTGAAACCAGATATTATCATGATGTAATGTGAAGTAAAAAGCCGAATATGGACAGTATTCACGGTATGATCTAAATAGGGGAATGGAGTTTCTTGTAAGCCACAAAATCTAGAATGTTTATCAAACCAGGGAAAGACCTGGTGGTCCAGTGGTTAAGATTCAGTGTTTTCACTGCCATGGGCCCAGGTTCAATCCCTGGCTGGGGAAGTAAGATGCCACAAACCACGAGGAATAGTTTTTAAAAAAAGAGAATGATATAAACCAAATAACTAATTCTGGGTTAGGATGACCGGCAACTTAATCTTCTATATATGTATTTTTTGTTCACTCATAGGGCTTGAAGGTTCATTTACCCAAACAGCCTCAGAGCCAACAGCAATTTTATACTGGCAAACACTTCTCCAAAGTGTTTACTGAGGTCAGGCCCTAGACCAGACACTCGACACATAGGAACTTGCTTAATCCTCCTCACAGTCTTATAGGGTATAGCTATTATCCATTTCACAGGTGAAGAAATTGAGGAATACACAGTGACTTGCCCAAGCACACAAGTAAGGTGTCAGAGCCATGAGGTTGGCTGGCTCTACTAAAAGTAACAACAGTCTCTGTCCCACTGCCTTGGAAACCTCACCTCTGTGATTTCCCACTGATACATTGCACTCTATGTCAACAACCACTGCTAACATCAGTCCTCCAATTTTTTTTCATGACTCCCAAACTCAACAACCCTCGATGGCTCCCCACTACCTATAGTCCTCAAGTTAAACAGGTCTTACTTGACAAGTACATTCCCCAGGCACTCTGAAATGAGTCTAGTATGATGAGCAAAGGTTTCTGTCTTGCTCTGGCCCCTGCTCTTAAGTGTGCAGCGTGGAGAGCCCCATCCTTCCCCTAACTCTTATGGAGACCCTTACCCTCTATAGGGCATTCATCCCAACCACTCAGCCGACACAGGGCAAATCTGGAAAACACACACCCCTCTAGTAGTCAGAGGGAGGAAGACAGCTCTCAATGTCCTGCTCCAGGATGTGCCCCAGGGCTCCAGTTTTAACCCCCTCCCCAGGGGCTCTGTGATCAATTTGGTGCAAGGCTTAGAGTCAATCATAAAATATTGATAGGTAGGGCCAAGATGGCAGCTGGTCCAACACAGAGCCTTTGTTCCTACAAGCTTCCTCCAGTTCACACTCTCCCTCCTGCCCTGCAAGAGGGAAGCTGACAGAAAATCCCTTCCCCAACCCCTAAGAGATAACCATGGATTCCGGCAAGATGGTAATTTCCTTCTCCCTTGTCACTTTAATACTTACCACCCTGAAACCGTTAAGCTCCAAAAAGTAAATTTCTATGACTGTCACACAGGAGGTCGTTACTTTAAACCCAATGGCCCCATCCCTCTCAAAGCTGCCAGCTCTAATATCATTACCAATCGGAAGAAAAGGTGTGGATAATGGCGACCAAGAGACTTCAAACAACTTTATATTAGCTGAGCGAACTCAGTGGAGGAGGAGGAGGAAGGCCTACAATCAAAGTCAACTCTGCAGACGCTTGTTATGGACACAGCTCTTTTGCTAATTGTCTGCACTGGGCTATTAACAACTGTATTCATTTATAAGCTCCCTGTAGGCTGAAATGTCAATTTCAGGATTTGCAGAATTTTTAAGTGGGGGGCGAGGGTGGGGATGGAATTAAAACCAACGCTTCTCAAAAATGAACAAACTTTTCTTGTTCTCCTGAAGAAACACTACTGAACAGGTTTTAAAATGCAGGGGCTGGCCTAGTGATATTTCCAGTCATATTTGGGGAAAGGGGGCTTTTTTAAAGGCCTGTTCAGAGAAGTCCAAAAGACAACAGGAAGGTGGAGAAGGTTGTTTTTTTTAAAGTCATAATGTTTTCCATTTTGCATATTTTGACAAATCACGTTTTCCATTCAACCCCCTCCCCCACTCTCACCCTTAGATTTTCTAATGTGAATGGGGTGGCTGGTGGGGGTGGAGAAATGACTTGAGATTTCGGGATTTGATCAATGCAACATGTTAGGGGCAGAGCACAAGGTCAAAAGGAAATGATTAATCCCACAAGAGAAACAGGCGGATGGGGCAGGGACCGGCTCCCCTACAAAAGCCTCACTAATAAATAGGTCAAAAGATTAAAAAAAAAAAAGATACTCTGGTGAGCAAGGTTTTCTCCCCAACCCAGACTCAGCAGTTCATCCTAAAATAGTTTTTAGAACCCAAAGAACATTGGTCCACACAAGCTAGTCTTCCTTCAGGTTATTTTTACTGGCCGAGTGCATTCCAGCTGTTGCCGGAGGGGGTCCAAAATGGGGGTAGAATGACCTCAGTCATCTGGATGACTAGACACTCTATGACAATTTCCATTACTGGAGGGAACCATGCTGTCATTAATGGAGACAGGGATATTTCAGGCCTACTTAAAAGAAGTTAGCAGTCCAGACATACAATATCCCTTTGAAAGGCTATGACATCAACACTCTGAAAATACATAAATAGGTCAAACACGAGGAGGGGGAGGGAAAGGCCTTACAAAAATCCTCTGGGAGACAATTTTCCTCTTAGCTTTTCTCACCCTGCCTGATACTTGCATGCTTTTAAAGCATCACATGCAAAAAATTCCTATTTCTAATTAATGATGCAGAACCTCCCCCCTCTAATCACCACACTCTCCTCCACAAACACAAGCCAGACTGGCCCTCAGAGCTGTCATTGCACCCTTCTGCCCCTTTACCCACCTCATCCCCCCCCAAAAAGCATGAACCCAGAGACAGAACGGCTTCCTCAGGGGGCTCAAAACTGACACCATCCACGATGGGTGGAGTTCTGTTCCACTTGTAAGAATTCATGGTTAGCAGATGACGATCTAGACTGAAAGGCACTCAAGACATCCCCCAAGAACGCTTTCAACCACAAAAATCTTACACGCTACGGGGGAGCAGCCCTCAACTGTGAGACTGCATGTTTCTTTGGGGCACACACGTATTACGTTCTCCTAAGTCTCTGCCTGTTAAAAAGAGAACGGTGAGGAATCCAGTGTGCTCAACCCTGCCCCTTCCATCAGACAAAACAGTGGAGCCAAAGGAGGGCTGTTTGTTCGGGTAAAACAAGCATGGTGTGTGCAGGAGTAAGGATCAAAACTCAGTCCTCCAGGGCCCCTCTACAGGCTCCTTCCTCCAGCCAGGCTGTTTACAAATCCATCCTAGGAGGGGATCCCTATGCCAGGTTTATAGTCTAAGGCCTCTGGAGGGGGGAGACTCAGCTCAGCCCCAACGAAAAGATCTGCTTCCGTCTGACCTTGTGCGGCCTATTTTCCAAAGCATCGCTTTTAACTTTAAATTGCAATTATCCTGCCCATCCCCCCAGCACTCTGCTTAAGGCCCCCCTGACCTCCCAGGGCCAGCATCCCCAGGATCCCATTTCCTAAAACAAGAGAGTCCTTGAAATTTTTAAAATAGTGTCTTAACCCTCCCCCACCCCCAGACACTGAGGCTGCAAGGAGCTGGCTGGCTGATGTGGAGGTGGGGGGTGCTGGGGGCTGCGGGTCTCCTGTGGCAGGGCCCAGGCTCCTCCAGGGGAGGTTGGTGTGACTGGCGGGGGTCGGGGCAGGAGGGTCAACCACCAACCACCACCTTGAGCTGCAGCCACAGGAGGTTTGCTTGGCTCTCTGGATTTTCTTGCCACCTTGAGTCCCGGCTGCTCTTCCACGGGTTCCCTGGCACCCTAGCTACTGGCCTGGGCTTTACTCAGCTGCCACGGGTGGTGGCCAAAGGGTACAGATGAAGAACACACAGCATGGTTAAGAACACCTGGCAGGGACTTCCCTGGTGGTCCAGTGGCTAAGATTTCTTGCTCGGAATGCAAGGGGCCCGGGTTCAATCCCTGGTCGCGGAACTAGATCCCATATGCTGCAACTAAAGATCCCATGTGCTGCAGTGAAGACCAGGAACAGCCAAATAAATAAATATCATTTAAAAAATAATAAGATAAAAATGCTTGACAAGGGGAAAGTGACCTCTTCCTCCTGTTCCCGGATGCAGTATAGTGGGTTTTTGAGCTTCGTTCCCCAAAAGGAGCATTAAACAAAGTAATCCTTAGAAATATGAGGGCTTCCTAGGCAGTGCAGTGGTAAAGAATCTGCCTGCCAAAGCAAACAACACAAGAGATGTGGGTTTGATCCCTGGGTGGGGAAGATCCTCTGGAGGAGGGCATGGCGACCCACTCCACTATTCTTGCCTGGAGAAGCCCGTGGACGGAGGAGCCTGGCGGGCTGCAGACCACTGGGTTGCAGAGAGCCAGACACGACTGTGCACAGCAACAAAGCAAGTCACGTTGCAAACACGAAATGAGGAACAGCGGGCAAAGAATCAGCAAAAACCATCGCCTCGTGTCTTCAGAGAGACGTTTCCAGCAACCTGACGCCCCGTGACTCAGGCCCCCGGGCCAGAGGGGTGGTCCCAGAGAGCAGGGAGGAAAGCTGCTGACTGGTGCAGAAGGCCAGACCTGTGGAACTCCCTGGGCAGGATTCCTCGCCCCAGAAGAACAAGAGGGCGGGCAGAGAGAAACGCACCCTACCCCGAGGTGTACAACTGTCAGAACTGAACACAGATCAGATCGTGGGTACAGGAATGTAGCTACCCTGATCCCTAGGCAATACATAAGGAAAACCAGGGCAGAGGGAGCGGGGAGCGGCCCTGCGCCAGGTCACACGGTAGTCAGTAGCGCTTCAGTCTTGGCTGCTTCCAGGGAGACACACAAACGCTCCTTCCAAAATGTGTCTTAACACAACTCAAAAGGAAAAGGAACCCTGGACAAAGCCACCTGAGCTGAGACTCAGAGGCTGCGGGGAGGGGGCAGACCCTTGCAGATCTGCCTGGTTGTCGGGACCTTCCTTTGCCAAGGTGAGGAAGGGGCCGCGTTTAACTGAGCAGATACTCAAATGCTTGCCAACTGGATGGGCACAGAAAGTCAGGCACTGGGCTGGATACCACCCGATCATCACGTTTAAAAAGCACACTGGGGGGAAAAAGCAGCAAACCGGGGACATCCTGGAAGTCCAGGGGCTAAGACTCTGCAGGGGGCGTGGGTTCCATCCCTGGTCAAGGAACTATGATCCCACACACCTAGTGCCACATGGCCAAAGATGGATTAATGAAAATTTTAGAAATAAACAGAAAGCACGATTAATGAGCCATAGCCCCATCTCCATTTTTTACAGATGGTGGAAACTAACGTCTGGCCTGGGTCAGATGGCTGGTGCGCAACATGACCCAGAAACCCCGTGGAAGATAGCAAGGTGCTTTGTTCCCTCAAGGGACTGGGCAGGTTAATGCTATTAAGCCGCAGCAACTGGTTTGTGATGGTATGTAACGCTCAGTTGCCTGGTGCCTCTGCTTGGAGGTTTGTAACCCTAAACAACTCCCTGCAGTCCTGCTGAAGTGCGCAGCAGGCACGAAATCACAGTCTATGATAAAAGAGCTAACTGCTCTGCGGGTAAGAAAGAAAAGACATTGGAAGGATGAAGGACAGAGGGAGGGAGCGAGAAAAGAAGCCAGCCACCCCTGGAGCTGCCTTCTCC
>SJYX01015466.1:193417-220766 GCA_006410675.1 Oreotragus oreotragus | reverse complement strand
GCCCCCGGTGGGGGGGTTAAGGCCCTGAAAGCTTTGTGGAGAGCTTCGTGGTGCAGAAAGGAAAAAAATTGTTATCCCTGAAGTGTCAGTCGCTCAGTCGCGTCCGACTCTTCGCAACCTCGTGGGCTCTACCCCAGCTGGCGCCTGTCTCCATGGGAATTTCCAAGCAAGAATACTGGAGTGCGTGGCCACTTCCTTCTCCAGGGGATCTTCCCGATCCAGGGATCGAACCCAGGTCTCCCACACTGCAGGCAGATTCTTTACCATCTGAGCCACCAGGGAAGCCCCATTATTTCTCAAGCCAAAATTCAAGGTGAATGTGCCCAGCACCCCTGGGGAGGAGAGCTCGGACTCCTTGGGGAGTGCTACAATCGTGTCCCCCATAAGCCGTCTTGAGATGCTCCTGCAGCTGCAGTGCCTGCCAGGCCCGCCCGTGCCCTGCAGACGGGTCCCTGGATGGTCTCCAGGGAGCTCCCGCGTGGCTCTGTTTAGACAGAGGAGGTGCCAACTGGCAGCAGAAGCAGCAGCTGAAGACTTGGCAGCAGCCTTTGGCAGCTGTGTAGACTCTGGGACTCTGGCCCCGGCACCCAGTCCCAGAGGGGCTAACCTAGTTCCAGCTGCTTTTGGTCTGAGGCGACGGCAGAGGTCTGCAGACTGCTGCTGTGGGGCATCTCACTCCAACACAGGCCAGAACGCTGTCTTCTGGACCTAAGTCGAATTCTCATCGCCACATCAGTAAGACAAAGAGCACTTTGGGGGACAGGAACTAATAGGCCCCTTGACCCTCTTCAAAGTGGCTCACGGTGGTTAAGAATCAATCAGCCTGCGAACGCAGACAGGTTCGATCCCTGGTCTGGGAAGATGCCACGTGTCTTGGAGCAACTAAGCCCGTGTGCCACAACTTTTGAGTCTGTGCTCTGAGGGCCCCAGCGCGGAACTGCTGAAGCCTTGCGCATCCTAAAGCCTGTGCTCCACAGCAAGAGAAACCCCTGCACCGCACCTGGAGCGTGGCCCACACTCCACAGCCAGAGAAAGCCCGCACACCAAAGACCCAGCACAGCCCAAAGCACCCAGCACTGGTGTCCTTTTAAAGCAAGCAAGCAAGCAAGCAAGCGAAAAGTGGCTCAGAGGAAAGGACTGCCTTCAAATCCGATGTTGCGGCCTGAAGCTCAAACACCAACCAGTATGTTCAAGCATATTTTTTATCAAGGGCTGCTGAAACCAGGGCTGCTGACAATAAAACAGGTTAGGACTCAGGTGCAATCATTTAGATGGGATACATGATGTAATTAATGATTGGTAATTGGGGATTAAAATACTAATACAAAAAGTATATATATAACCTTAAACCTCCTCTCCTGGGTTACTGCTTAAAACCTCTCTCTCTCAAAGGAGCCTTCTGCATTAGAACCCCAAGGTACTTTTTAAAAATGCAAACTGGGACCTTCCCTAGTGGTCCAGAGGTTAAGAATCTGCCTTGCAATGCAGGAGATGTGGGTTTGATCCCTGGTAGGGGAACTAAGATTCCCACATGCCACAGGGCAACTAAACCCATGCACTGCAAGTACTGAGTCTGCAAGCCACAACTAGAGTGAGCACACGGCCACAGAAGATGCCCCAGGACACTAAGACCCAACAGGGGAATATTTTTAAACATGCAAATTGGAACCCCACCCTGGTTTTAAGCAATCAGAATCTCTGTGGGGTTGGGAGCCCTGGAGTTAATCAATGAACTTCAGCTATTAAACTGGAAAAGGCTGATTTAAAGAAGAAGCCCTTAACTGAGGAAATACAAGCTCAAAATGGGCAGTCACAAAAAATGCTCTCTGCATAAAATACTTTATTTTTCTGTTCTACCAGCTTACGACATTCTTTGTTCTTGTTTCACCTCCAGGCACCTTAACAGAAAAAGTGCATTGTCTGATGTTATTTGCATAACATTCAATCCAGGAGTTTCTGCACAAAAAAGGGCTGGTGCTGTGTGTTTCAAGCACATGGCCCACAGGCCCACAGGCCCACATCCAGGCTGCCTTCTGGTCTGGACTTTCCCTGGAGGCAGCAAGACTGAGGCGTTTTCAGGGAGGTTCTACTAGCCCTTGGGCCAGAAGACTCCCTCCCAGAATGTTAACTCATCTCTGGAACAGAAAATCCAGCAGCTATTGGGATAAGCATGCAGAGGAAGATTAAACAGTTAATTAAAATCCTGCAGAATGAGAGGCAGAGGATTAGCTCACAGGAGGAAAGGAGGGACCTGCTACCAAGAGAGGTAGGATCTGCCTAACCAAGAGAGGTAGGACCTGCCTAACCAAGAGACCTCTCCCTAAACAAGAACCAATCCAGCCAACACTCCACTGGACAAGTCCCAGCATCCTTTACTTAAAGGCCACACAGTAAAGCCTGTCCCAAAAGCAGGGCAATCCCAAGTGCTTTCTTCATCAAAGATGAAAAATGAGTTACTGCTGTATCTTAAAATGCTGACGAATGATAAAAAAGGGAACTGGGTGGGGAGGGATCCTCTGAAGCGCACTAATCTCTCAGCCCTTCTCATCTCTCCTTGTTCCACCCTGTCCAACCTGGCAGGATTCCCCAGCTGTCCCCACCCAGCCCCACCTGGCTACAGCACCCAGGGGGCCCTTGTTCTGCCACAATCTCTCCAGCCCAGGCCCCGCTGGGAAGGGCTCAAGCCACCACCCCAGTAATCCTACAAGGCTTCCCACTCCACCTCCCAATTACAGAAAACCAAAGGCACCATGTAGTCAAGCATCTAACTGCCTAAAGATTCAGAGGGGCCTGGCCCCTGCCCCGGGGGAGGGTCATTTATGACCCTTACGGCCAGAGTAAGGCAGGCTCCCAGAGGCCCATAAAACTACCAGGGAAGGAAGTGGGGATTAACCACTTCCTCCCACTCCTCAAGAAGGGGTTTCAAGCTCCACCAAACTGCACAAGAGAAGGGCTCCCTGGGTGGGGGAAATGGGGGACAGGGGTCCAACGATACTACACCCGGCCATAGCCTCTTCCAGGGAACATGACTCACTCCGGCATCTTTCAGGATGCTTTGATTTTGGGGTCTGTTGCCTCCGGAGGTTCGTGGGGACACTCTACCAAGCCTCCTTGCCCCTCACCATGGGGCTGGACTGTCCAGGGAGAGACTGGTGTACATGAGGATCATGTGTTTATCTGACAAGTGCTATGCTGGTACAGTGGCTTGCTTCTTTTACATACTAATCAGCCTGATTTATTGGATTGAAACGGTCCCATTCCTGAGCAGTTTACCACACCCTCATCTTTCACTCGATTTTTATTGAAACTAATTTCAGTAACCCTTACACAGATCTAAGAAGAGCAGCTTACAAAGAAAAGCCAGTGACATACATGTAAACCAAGTCTGAGCCAACTCATTAGAAGAGGCCCTGATGCTGGAAAAAACTGAAAGCAGGGAGAAGGGGACGAGAGAGGATGAGATGGCTGGATGGTATCAACATCACAACGGACATGAGTTTGAATAAGCTTCGGGAGATGGTGAAAGACAGGGAAGCCTGGAGTGCTGCAGTCCACGGGGTCTCAAAGAGTCAGACATGACTGAGCAACTGAACAACAGCAGCAAGTTGGCTGACGAGCAGCAAGTCAGCGAATCTCCCTACATTGAAACCAAGAGTTTGGCTCCGAGCTTCCTGGCAGTCAGAGCAAAATGGGCAATACGCCACAACGATGTCACTGTCAAACCATCCACTTGAGAGGACCCAGAGTTCTCCTGGCAGCAGACAGAGCACTGACTCTGGAAGCCCCCTTCTCCACTCCCCCAAACACAAACTCGCTCCTGCAGCCTGCTCGCGGGCCTTCTCTTCCCCAAGGTACAGAAATTCCTGCTGAAATCCTGAAGAGACCATCTTTCTTTCTCTTGCTAGAGAAAAGCAGATACAAGTGCCCAGAAGCCCTATTGTATGTGGAACGAGCTTCCCCTAAAATCCTCTTGTAGAAATCCCAGAACTGCTCTTCCTAAACCACTGCCCAAACGCTTCAGACGGGAGTGTGCCTCCCCACCCGCCAGGATGGCTGGGGTCTTTGGCAGCAACGGACCAGGAGTGCAGTCAAGAGCTAAGCCTCCTCCCACCTCTGAGCTGGCCTTTGGTTTCCAAGTGGAGCCTCCATCTCTCCCCCACCATTCTCAGCAAGGATCCCCGGTGGTTGGGGTGGGAGTGAGGAGGTCAGAGGGCTCCTCTTCTGGATATTCTGTCCTGTGACTTTTTTTCTTTGTCCTGTGACTAACTGCTGTCACCTATGAGAACTCTCTACCAAAAGAGTCTGTAGCAGCCTCCAACCTTTTAGGCACCAGGGACCCAGACTGGTTTTGTGGAAGACATTTTTTTTTCCAGAAACCAGGGGTGGGGCAGGAATGGTTTTGGTATGATTCAAGCGCATCCCATTTATCATGCACTTTACTTCTATTATTGTTACATCAGCTCCATCTCAGAGCATCAAGTATTAGCTCCCAGAGGTTGAGGATCCCTGGTCTGTAGGGGCCCAAAGGCAGAGTGGGGGAGGGGTGGGTCCTGCCAGGGGGCTGAGTGGTGGGGGAGCCTTTCACTGGATTTCAGCCTCTGCAGTAGCTTTAAGGAGGGTCCGGAGAACAGTCATACAAACTACAGCACAGCCCAGTTAAATTTTAATTTCCAACAGACAACAGTGTTTGGCGCAAGTGTGTCTGTCTCTTATACACATCTACAGGATTCGGTGGTGCTGGCCTCTCAGGCCAGGGCATCCACATTCCAGGAGGCCGCCATTCCCGCCCTCAGGAGGAACAAAGGGCCTGGGGAGGAACTCCTGCTGCCCCAAGCATGGGGGTGGGGTGGTATCCAAACAAAACTGGGCAGAAAAAAGCGCCCCCAGCCAGAGGCCCTGGGAAGAAGCCCACTCCCCTCCGCACCCCTCACACAGGAAGGCCCAAGGAAGAACTCCAGCTCAGACACTAAAATGCAACCTTCCCAACACGGAATGCACTTTAGGGGGGCAGGGTCCCTAGCTGTGATGGAGTAAAGTTCAAGAGAGAAAATTCTCTAAAGGAAGCAGGCCAAAAGCTCCAAATGTAATCATTAACTTTATCTTGAGGGTCTTCTTTGTATTCTCACCAGGGGCTGGCTTTTACAGGAACCCTATGCAAACATTTCACTGTCCTTCAAAACCAGAGGGTGGGATTCGTGGGCTGGTTTTTTAAAACGACAGCTCCTGCATCACCACAGATGATGCCAGACAGGTTCCACTCAGGGATCCCCAGCACCAAAGACATCTAGAAGGAGGGGTGCAGCTGGGGTGGGGTCTGGGGAGATCAACTCGGGCTCTGGCCTGTGTGCTGGGGCACACACTTTTGGGGACCACAGTGGACAGAACCTGCAGACAACTTGAGGGGAGATGAGAGACTCCAGGGCCTCAGTGAAGAAGTCGGGACAGGCTGACACAACTGCAGCGTTCCCTTTTTGAGGGTGGAGGTGGTTCCAAGCAAGGGTGACTCCGTTCCCACAAAAAGACCCCTTTCAGCATCCCCAGCCACAGGTCTGCAAGGGGGCCCAACCGCTCCCTGGAGCCTGTTTGAATTAACTCCGCAAACACTGGTTGAACATTTGCTTTTTTGCAGATAACATTCTAATTGCCACAGGATACCCAGCAAAGTGCTTCCCAGTTTTGCAGACGCCCTCAAAGGCTCCCAGGCCTTTCTTCCTGGAGGCCAGGACTGGTCCTCGCCCTCTACCTGGGTGGGTCTCACCTCACTCTCACCCCTCTCCCCTTGCAAAAAAAAAAAAAAATTCTCTTTCAGGCCTTGTATCCGGTTCTCACAGTATCCAACCCTGATTCCGTCCCAGCTTCGGCTCAGCAAAATACTACTTCCTTTGCAGGCGGACCCAGGTTTCGCTGGGGGCGGACGCCAAACCTCAGGAAAGAGGAAAAGGGCAGAAACCAACTCTGGATCCCAACAGTGCCTGGGGGTTAAGTACTCCTCCCCTGCAACAACACTCAACTTACTAAAGAAGCTCCTCCGGTCTCCAGTGCCTAAAACCAGAGGCAGCTGGCTGTGAATAACACATCCACAGCCGGTGTGGGGCAGGGAACTGCCCCCAAGCTAAAGGGCAGTGAGTGTCCTCTGTAACAACTCAAGACTTTTCCAAGAAGTTCAAAACCAAAAGTTTCTGAACAGGGAGTCTTCAGGAATGGAAGTTACCAACTGGTCACCCCAATTGACTTGGCAGGCCTGGAAAGCTATGAGTTTTCTCGGGAATGTTTGGGACCACATGGGCCTAGGTTCAATGATAAGAACCCTCTAAAGCAGAGGTCCCCAACCTTTTTGGAACCAGGGACCAGTTTTGTGGAAGACAATTTTTGCATGGATGGGGTGGGGGTGGTTTGGGATGATCCAAGGGCACTGCATTTACTGTGCCCTTTATTTCTATTATCGCATCAGTTACACCTCAGGTCGCCAGGCACCAGGTCCCAGAGGCTGGGGACTCCCGCCCTAAGGACACAACAGGACTGCAGGACTTTGCTGGGAGGCCTTCATCTCCTCTGCTGCATTACCCCTCCCTGAGCCCTGGAACAGCTTCTTTCTTTTTTTTTTTTTAAAAAACACGTGAGCATGTAACATCTCATCAGCAACAATTTAATGCTTTTACATGCACATGACTCACCAGGATACCCCAAATCCCCCGTTGCTCTAGTTCCCCGCATCACGGTGATGTAAGTAAGGGTCCCCAAAAGGCAACCTCCGTTCTAGTCCTTTGTGTCTTCAAACACCCGGAGAGGGCAGACACATGGCCGGTGTTCAATGAGAAGTGTGTTGATTGAATGGAATTTACTTCCACATTTTCCAAGCAATCCTTGAGGAATTTGCCTCCCAGCAGGCAACTGCTTGCTGGAAAACAATGTTCCCTGACCATTTGCATTGTGGCCCTGAAATGGCAAATGCTTAAGACAGGAGAAAAAGAGAGAATCTGGGCCTTTGCAGAGGATAAAATGCCTCTCAAGGGTCTAGATTTTAGGGTGTTTTACAGCTCCCCCCACCTCAGCCATAAACCAGGACATCAGATCTGGCAACGCTGCCATCAGTCTAACTCACATCCAAAGGCCTGTGTCCACCTCTAGTTTCCATAAATCCTCCCAAGGCCAGAGCAGCAGGCCAAATTCTCCAGACACGAGCTCTGAAAGATTACTGCGGCAACGGAACCTTCTAAGGTGGTAGAAATGTTCCGTCACGATCGTGGTGGTGGTACCACAGATGGATAAATTTGCCCGAACTCACCACCAAAATGTGTGCTTACAGTGCGTGTGTCTGGCACGTCCCCGGTGGTCCAGTGTGGCTAAGACTCCACAATCCCAAAGCAGAGGACCAACTTTCGATTCCTGGTCAGGGAACTAGGGCCCCCAGCTCAGAATTTGCACGCTGCAACTGAAAATCCCTCAAAGGGCAACTAAGACCTGGCGAGGCCAAATAAATAAATAAATAAATGCTTTAAAATGGGCGCATCTGATTATGCCTACACTGCACCTCAACAAAGATGAGGACGAATGGCTACTAGATTTCAAAGACAAAGCACGATGTAGAACTACAGGTGCATTACGAATGATAACTTTCCAAGCCACTTTATTAACAGCAGAGTGTGCCCGATTAAAGATTAAATGATAAATCCAGTCATAAAGACAAAGGTGCAAAACGTACAGGAAAGGAGACCAATGGCAGAATCCAGCCTGTTCCCAGGAGTTACATCTGGGGAGTGGAATTAGCCAATTATATATTTTTAGCTGCTTAGCACTTGCCTGGATTAAAAGGACTACTTGCTTGTCTTCCAGTTAAAAAACCCAATGAAGATTAAAAACTCAGGGAAGAAAAGGCAGGTCTGCAGGACCCTGACCGATGGGCTTCCCTGGTGGTCCAGAGGTTAAGACTCTGCCTGCCAAAGCAGAGGACACAGGTTCTGTCCCTGGTCCAGGAAGACCCCACATGCCACAGGGCAACTAAGCCCGTGCACCACAGCTACCGAGCCCGAGCTTTAGAGCAAGAGAAGCCATCTCAAGAGAAAGCCCATGTGCAGGAGCAAGGACCTAGTGCAGCGAGAAAAAATTTTAAAAACATAGTAACAAACAGAAGCCCACTGACTGATGTCTAATGGGCCGACACCAAACCAAGCATTACCATTTACCTGCTGTCTATCTCCTTAATAGCCACCCAACACCAAAGAGATTTGTAAGAGATCACCGGTATATGGCCACACAGAGCATGAACAGCCAATGGACATACATTCAACTGCAACCCATTTGGCATTCACCAAGCAAAGGTCTTAATACTCCTCTTCGCCCCCAGCGGACAGCTGTATTCACAACTGTTTCCCAGAAATTTAAGGGTTCAGAGAAAAAGGGGAAATGAGACCGTTCACTCTCAGTCAGGACCTCAGACTCATCGTTCGTTCCAGATAAAATTAGATCCCACCTCCTAGGATACACTATATGATTAAAGACACAGTATGCAGAGACAATGAAAGACGATCGTCAGTAACTCTGAAATTTAAAGTGTATACCAAGTTAAATTAAACTGGGGCCAGCCAAGGACTCTGAAAAATCTGCTGGAAGAAGGAGCAGTATTTATCCAAAATGATNACTCCTCCCCTGCAACAACACTCAACTTACTAAAGAAGCTCCTCCGGTCTCCAGTGCCTAAAACCAGAGGCAGCTGGCTGTGAATAACACATCCACAGCCGGTGTGGGGCAGGGAACTGCCCCCAAGCTAAAGGGCAGTGAGTGTCCTCTGTAACAACTCAAGACTTTTCCAAGAAGTTCAAAACCAAAATTTTCTGAAGTCTTCAGGAGTGGAAGTTACCAACTGGTCACCCCAGTTGACTTGGCAGGCCTGGAAAGCTATGAGTTTTCTCGGGAATGTTTGGGACCACATGGGCCTAGGTTCAATGATAAGAACCCTCTAAAGCAGAGGTCCCCAACCTTTTTGGAACCAGGGACCAGTTTTGTGGAAGACAATTTTTGCATGGATGGGGTGGGGGTGGTTTGGGATGATCCAAGGGCACTGCATTTACTGTGCCCTTTATTTCTATTATCGCATCAGTTACACCTCAGGGCGCCAGGCACCAGGTCCCAGAGGCTGGGGACTCCCGCCCTAAGGACACACAGGACTGCAGGACTTTGCTGGGAGGCCTTCATCTCCTCTGCTGCATTACCCCTCCCTGAGCCCTGGAACAGCTCCTTTCTTTTTTTTTTTTAAAAAACACGTGAGCATGTAACATCTCATCAGCAACAATTTAATGCTTTTACATGCACATGACTCACCAGGATACCCCAAATCCCCCGTTGCTCTAGTTCCCCGCATCACGGTGATGTAAGTAAGGGTCCCCAAAAGGCAACCTCCGTTCTAGTCCTTTGTGTCTTCAAACACCCGGAGAGGGCAGACACATGGCCGGTGTTCAATGAGAAGTGTGTTGATTGAATGGAATTTACTTCCACATTTTCCAAGCAATCCTTGAGGAATTTGCCTCCCAGCAGGCAACTGCTTGCTGGAAAACAATGTTCCCTGACCATTTGCATTGTGGCCCTGAAATGGCAAATGCTTAAGACAGGAGAAAAAGAGAGAATCTGGGCCTTTGCAGAGGATAAAATGCCTCTCAAGGGTCTAGATTTTAGGGTGTTTTACAGCTCCCCCCACCTCAGCCATAAACCAGGACATCAGATCTGGCAACGCTGCCATCAGTCTAACTCACATCCAAAGGCCTGTGTCCACCTCTAGTTTCCATAAATCCTCCCAAGGCCAGAGCAGCAGGCCAAATTCTCCAGACACGAGCTCTGAAAGATTACTGCGGCAACGGAACCTTCTAAGGTGGTAGAAATGTTCCGTCACGATCGTGGTGGTGGTACCACAGATGGATAAATTTGCCCGAACTCACCACCAAAATGTGTGCTTACAGTGCGTGTGTCTGGCACGTCCCCGGTGGTCCAGTGTGGCTAAGACTCCACAATCCCAAAGCAGAGGACCAACTTTCGATTCCTGGTCAGGGAACTAGGGCCCCCAGCTCAGAATTTGCACGCTGCAACTGAAAATCCCTCAAAGGGCAACTAAGACCTGGCGAGGCCAAATAAATAAATAAATAAATGCTTTAAAATGGGCGCATCTGATTATGCCTACACTGCACCTCAACAAAGATGAGGACGAATGGCTACTAGATTTCAAAGACAAAGCACGATGTAGAACTACAGGTGCATTACGAATGATAACTTTCCAAGCCACTTTATTAACAGCAGAGTGTGCCCGATTAAAGATTAAATGATAAATCCAGTCATAAAGACAAAGGTGCAAAACGTACAGGAAAGGAGACCAATGGCAGAATCCAGCCTGTTCCCAGGAGTTACATCTGGGGAGTGGAATTAGCCAATTATATATTTTTAGCTGCTTAGCACTTGCCTGGATTAAAAGGACTACTTGCTTGTCTTCCAGTTAAAAAACCCAATGAAGATTAAAAACTCAGGGAAGAAAAGGCAGGTCTGCAGGACCCTGACCGATGGGCTTCCCTGGTGGTCCAGAGGTTAAGACTCTGCCTGCCAAAGCAGAGGACACAGGTTCTGTCCCTGGTCCAGGAAGACCCCACATGCCACAGGGCAACTAAGCCCGTGCACCACAGCTACCGAGCCCGAGCTTTAGAGCAAGAGAAGCCATCTCAAGAGAAAGCCCATGTGCAGGAGCAAGGACCTAGTGCAGCGAGAAAAAATTTTAAAAACATAGTAACAAACAGAAGCCCACTGACTGATGTCTAATGGGCCGACACCAAACCAAGCATTACCATTTACCTGCTGTCTATCTCCTTAATAGCCACCCAACACCAAAGAGATTTGTAAGAGATCACCGGTATATGGCCACACAGAGCATGAACAGCCAATGGACATACATTCAACTGCAACCCATTTGGCATTCACCAAGCAAAGGTCTTAATACTCCTCTTCGCCCCCAGCGGACAGCTGTATTCACAACTGTTTCCCAGAAATTTAAGGGTTCAGAGAAAAAGGGGAAATGAGACCGTTCACTCTCAGTCAGGACCTCAGACTCATCGTTCGTTCCAGATAAAATTAGATCCCACCTCCTAGGATACACTATATGATTAAAGACACAGTATGCAGAGACAATGAAAGACGATCGTCAGTAACTCTGAAATTTAAAGTGTATACCAAGTTAAATTAAACTGGGGCCAGCCAAGGACTCTGAAAAATCTGCTGGAAGAAGGAGCAGTATTTATCCAAAATGATTTTTTTTTTTTTTTAACCCAGGAGAGAGGCCCAGGAGCCAAGGTAATTTGGGGAGAGACTCCAAATGGTCAATAAACAAAAAGACACCCACCCCACAGCAATCACAGAAATGCAAAGTCAGTCAATGGGACGAGCCATTTTTCTCCCATTAGATGGATGGCAACAGGGCCGGATTGGGTGGGAGGAAATGTGGCTGGCAGGAAGGCAAATTAACATTTCAAATGTGCCTTGCTAGCATCTGAGTAAGTCCCTGGCTAGGGGGCTCTTCCCTCCAGAAGTCACAGGGACACAGATAAATGGCAATGGCCAATGCAGAGAAAAATCTTACATAAAGGAACAGCTAAATAAATTCCACAGCACAAACACCAAGCCTGGAGCAGTAATCACTAGCAAAGAAAGTACAGGAAACTGTCTACACTAAGGCTGTATTTCTATATTCCGTGTGTGTGTGTGTGTGTGTGTATGTGAACAGCTGTAAAGGTTTGGTAGGAAACACACCCAAATTACACACTTTGGGAAGAAGTAGGTCTGGGGGTATACTTGAAAGTTTCTTACAGATCATCCTAACAAAGATATTTATGTGTTACTTGCATAATTAAATGAGGATTCAAGTTAAGCGGACCAAATCAAGTATTCCTGGGAGGGAACACAAAGTAGCTCTGAGAAAACTCAACTTTTCCTTCATCCAGCAGCTACAAGCTGAGCATGCTGAAGGAAGGAAGAAAGGTCAAATAAATAACAGTCACAGACATACACATATTCAGAAAAATCACCACCCAGAATGACAAGCGCTGGGAAGTCTTAAGCACAACTCAGGTAAGGAAAAAACAAAACAAAACGCAGTTAAGGAAAAAAAAAACCCAAGTCAGTTAAGAAAGGAAACAAACTTCTCAATGTTGTTAAAAAGAACACCTATTTAAAACAAAACTGTTCCCCCTTTCATGGACCCTATCAAATGTTTGCAAATGTTGAATGGTTTTTATTAAGCACTCACTCATCCGGGTTCCTCTTTTGAGTTCACTGTAGCAAACCTGTCTGCCTTTAGCACCAAGACGGGTGAGACTTTCCCACCGTGAGTGGCAACGTGTACAAGTGCCAAATGAAAGTCAAGGAACCAAAATGAGAAAAGCTTGGCAGACAGGACAGAGATACCGCCCCAGTTATTTTTTTAGACTCCTGTTTCCTTAACCTGTTGGAACCTCAGAATACTGTGGGCTTACCCCCATGCAACACACCCAAGCCTCACCAAGTTATACAAGCCAACATCGGGGCTTGTATTGTATTGCGTTAGAAACGCAATCCTTTCTCTCAAACTAAGGCCAAATATCCCCTCCTCATCCTCATCGTTCCATCTTACATGTTCCTTAGACTTCATTCCCATCTATTTATCTGCTGCTTTCCATGACTTTTTTTTCCCTTTGGTGGAGAAGAAGAGAATTGATTTTGCATCCCAACAGGCAAAAAAATCTAAAAAAACCTTGAAAATAAGTTCCAGGGGGCTAGAACAAATAGACACTGATGAACATGACATTCAGAAAAATTCTGCGCTTGGTTCTGCAGTAGACCCCAAACAATCAATGCAGGGGGAGGAAACACATATGAATGCTGGAAACAGTCCGTGTGAACACCATCCCTCCTTTTATGAGGGAAAAATGGTTAACTTTCCAAATTCTAAACAAGCTGCATTTTCAGTCTGAGATGCCCAGATGCAGAGAGCCGTTCTTTGCCTGTTCCTGTATGTTACTAACGTTGCAATGGAATTAACAACTTCACCTCAGTTCTTAGATCTCAAGGCACATCTGTCTTTTTACTGTACAGCATATTTAAGGGTGAATAACAAGATTAGAGCCTCAGCAGCTGCTGGGAACCTGAAATGTTGCCTACAATGAACTGCTATCTCGGGCTCAGAAAGGATTCTGCTAGGCCCTCATAACTTGGTTTCTATTCACCACCATAAATATCAACAGCCTCAATATGAAACGCCCCTTTCCCCTATTAATCTCCCATTTAAAATGGAGATGCTTTTCCATCTACACTCCATGGAGGCGATTCTTTCCAGGATGCCCCTAAAAGCTCCAGATATTTGGGGTGGCCCATCACTCATCAGTTATATTTTTTTATTTTTTACATGCACCCATGTGGCTTTTAAAAAATCTGGGTAAACTGGTAAGAACAAATTTCCCTCTCTGTATGTATATGCCTCCTGAAAGCTCTGATAAAGTTGATAATAAAATGGAAATAAAGACCAAAGAGAATTGTTCTGAAAAGTTATTAATAGAGGGCAGAGGAAAAAAAAAATAAATCAACAAAGGGCGAGGCTAATGGGAGGCAGACAGGTGCTTCCCCTGTCCCCCTGCGGCACAGCCTCCAAAGAGCTCTTGCCCTTTGAATTTGTCTTCATTTAAAGTTTTTAAATTTTGTAGTAAAAAAAGATGATTTACAGTATCATGTTAGTGTCAGGTGTATGGCGCAAGGATTCAGTTTCACACATACGTGAAAGTACATATTCCTTCCTTTTCAGATTCTTTTCCCTTATAGGTTAACACAAAATACTGAGTCCAGATCACCCACTGTGCTCTACAGTGAGTCCTTGTTGTTCATGTAAATATATATGTAGTGTACCCTGCACTTTTTCATCAGGAAATACCCCATTCTGATCCTCAAACAGAAAAGACAGCCCTAGGCAGACAAACGAAACCATTAGCATCCTACAGAGTCATGTGGGAACTAGAGTCTCAGAGGCACTAAACTTTGCTGACAAATGTTCCAGGATGAAAATGGGGGCTCCAGCTGGTGACAGTGACCACCAAGACCCAACACAGCACTGCTCCTATTTCAGGCATCAACACAGTCACCATCGCTGAAAACAGGAAGCACAAGAGCCCTTCAGCTGGGGAACCTGAACACGACGGTCCATTCACACAGTGGAAAACTACTCAGCAAGAAACAGGGAGGAACCACTGACACCAGCCACCTGCCAGGACTTGTGGACGCAGCCTGGCAAGGGGAAAAGGCCCGGATCCGAGGATCCAGCGCTCTCAGATTCCAATCCATGACCTTCTGGAGAAGACCACATCAGAGGACTGGAGAAGAGGGCGGAGGCTGCCTAAGGCTCTGAGACGGGTACTGTGGGGTGATGAGGTGCTCTTTAGAGCGTGGAGTGATGGCACTCTCCGCCCTTGTCAAGAGGTGCAGAAGTGTACACAAAAAAAAAAAAAAGATCAATTTTACGATGTATGTTTACCTCAATATGCAAAAAACAATGCCAAAAGCACACAAGAAGAAATCACTGAACTTAGTCAGAAGTGAGGTTTTCCCTCCCAGCCTTGGGCTCTGCAGGTGAAATTGCCCCCTCAACTGTAGGACAAAGCCTGGGGGGGGCAGGTCATCCCGTAGGAGAGGAAGGGGAAGCAGGGACCCAAGCTCCTTCCTGCAGGGCCAAGGCTCCTCCCCTCCATGAGGTCAGAGCCCTGATGGGCTGGAAGGGTCTAGAGGGCAGTCAGGGAGGTTCCCACAGCAGTCCCTGTGCCCAGAGTACTGTCTTTGAGGAAGAAGGGCGAGTCCCCCAGTCCCAAGCTGGCTGGATAAACAAGTCCCATGAAGAAAAGGGATTCACGGCCGTTCTGCTCACTGCTCCATCCCCAAGGCCTCCTACTTTACACCAAAGCTGGGTTCATAGGCTTACAGGCCTGCTTACACAGACATTTTCTGCACTGATTTCATTTTTACTTAAAACTGTGTAATTTATACAAACAAGTACGGAGAACACAGGGCTTCCAGGTGGCTCAGTGGCAAAGAATCTGCCTGCAATGCACAGGAGCCGTGGCTTCAATCCCTGGGACAGGAAGATCCTCTGGAGACGCAAACAGGGCTACACCCCTTTGGATCGAAAAAGAGTCGGATACGACGGAACGACTGACCGAACACACACACACACGGGACGACACACACACACACACACACACACACACACACACACGGGAGGACACACACAGGTCTGGAAACAACAGAGGCTGTGTCCCCCCTGTACGTAAGCACAGGGCGTGGGCTGAGTGCTGCCTGCTGGCAAGTAACTAGCAAGCTGGGTTAGGAAAGAGTGTGAATGCACCGACAGGACTGGGCACTCTCTGGCTACCTTCTAGTCCCCCTCAGCCCAGGGTCTCCCCCATTTTTTCATGAAATTTTCAAATGGAATCAAGCACCAAGTGGGAGTCCATCTTCCAGGCAGTGCTGCTTACTGAGCTCTGAGTGCCTCTGAGCTTAAACCCACCCCCCGAGTGGGCCACACCTCTGCTTTGCCAGCTGCATCCCTGTGACTCCTGACACTAGGGAACTTGAGGGGGAGAAAGGTTTTGCTTTATGAGTTCTGCTTCCTGGGTGGGCACTTCCTTCAACAGACTTCTCTAATCCAGCGTCACGAGTCGTTCCAGTGGCAGCACCTGATTCCAGGTTTCTGATGCTGACCGGGCCCACAGGAACCCACAGGAGTATTAACAACTCCAACTTTTTCCCCTTCTCATCTCCCTACCCAAGGAAGGGAGCTGCTTCCCACAGCTGCTACCCGCCAGCCAGGCACGCAAGTAGTGTCTCTCCTTGCATTGCAACTTCCCAGCTTAAAACTCACGAAGAACTCAATAATGCTTTACATTAAACTACCTGTTAAAATAACTTAAAACTCACGAACAGTCAATAATGCTTTACATTAAACTACCTGTTAAAATAACTAAACGTGGCTCTAGCTCCAGACTGATGAGCTATTTCCTCTATATGTCAGTAGCCACCCTCCTAAAAAGGGGAAAAATGGGAATTCCCTGGCAGTCCAGTGGTTACAGCTCAGAGCTTTCACTGCAGCTATTGAGTCTGATCCCCGGTGAGGGAAGGGAGATCACGCAAAGTGTACAGATGGNATGAGCTACTTCCTCTATATGTCAGTAGCCACCCTCCTAAAAAGGGGAAAAATGGGAATTCCCTGGCAGTCCAGTGGTTACAGCTCAGAGCTTTCACTGCAGCTATTGAGTCTGATCCCCGGTGAGGGAAGGGAGATCACGCAAAGTGTACAGATGGCAGGGGGCGGGGGGGAAAGGACTGGACCCCTAAAACTACCATAATTTCACTCTTGGATAGGTATCTGGAAAAATTTAAAACTTCCAAAAGATGCCTGCACCCAATGTTCATAGCAGCACTATTTACCATAGCTAAGACAAGAAAGCAACCGAAGTGTCCATCGACAGATGAAGGGATAAAAGACAGATAAGATACATACACTCCTCAGCCACAAAAAGAATGAAACTTTTGCCACGTGCAGCAACGTAAATGGACCCAGAGACTAGAATATGCTTAGTGAAAAAAGTCAGACAAAAAGTATGACATCACTTATTTGTGGAATCTAAAAAATAAAACACACGAAACAGCAGAACAGAAACATGCAGACATAACCAGTGGGGAGGGGCAAGACCGGGGTAGGGGATTAACAGGGACAAAGTACTGTGTGTAAAATGGACAAGCAACAGCAGAGGAAATCATACTCATTATTTAGTAATAACGTCTAACAGAGCATAATCTATAAAAATAATCACTGTGCTGTACACCTGAAATTAATATACTACTGTAAATCAACTATACTTCAATTTTACAAGATGGGGAGAGGGAGCCTAACACCTTTCTTAGGGATGCTAAAAGGCACAAACCAGATAAAAGATCGCGATCACAAACACTCTATAGTCAAGCCAATGCAGGCTGCTAGAAGCCAAAACCACTCCTGCCTTCTTTCCATCTTCTACCTAAATCCCATCATTCTCCAAGATTCCCGTCTTTCAACCCAAACTCACCTCCCTATCAGAACCTGTTCAGATGCCAGGAGAGCTTGCTTTAACATTTAGATTTCCTCTAGTAATGTAAATAAGACCACATATAAAGTAGCCACACAGGAAGCCAAGAATCACTCGGCCCCATTCAAACCACTTTCTTCCAGTTCCATCCCCCCGGCGAGACTAACCAGAGGCTTGGCAAAGAGCATAATTCTAAGCAGCAGACATCCAAGTGTTTTGATGACAACTCTTAACATATCAAGTTCTCTGTGAGCAATAAGGAACTGCCCAAATTATTTCATGGTATCAAATATCATTTGGCCATCAACCAGAAAACATTTTTTAAGAAAGATAAGCAGCTTATTTAATTTCACGAAGAAGGAATTTTACCCGTTTGACTGCAACTTGCAGAAGTTGAAGCCAAATTTTTTTCACGATACTGAAACATTTTTTCTAGCTCCTTCTTCAAAGCATCTTCACGTAAATCATAACTTCCCTCCATAAACAGTTCTCAAAAACTACTTCGACCATTTCCATCTGAAAGGTCAGAAATCAAGGATAAGTGACTTGTCTAAGGTCTCACAGTTACTTCAGGGTGACACTGGGCTGTGAGCCCAGGTGTTCTTACCAAGAAGCTACAAACATCTTCCCATTCTGTGGCTTGAAAAAGTTTCCTTTGTTTCTTTTAACAAAATAAAGGCAGCACCACCATTTTCCACCNAAATCTAGGATAAGTGACTTGTCTAAGGTCTCACAGTTACTTCAGGGTGACACTGGGCTGTGAGCCCAGGTGTTCTTACCAAGAAGCTACAAACATCTTCCCATTCTGTGGCTTGAAAAAGTTTCCTTTGTTTCTTTTAACAAAATAAAGGCAGCACCACCATTTTCCACCACCACTGGGAACTGGCAATCCAGAAAACATCTTTCTCGATTTGGTCCTTAAGGCCACCAACATCAACCAAGGCCAGAACTGGCATAAGAGCCCCAAACCCACTCGTGTTAGAATATCTGCTCTGACGTGCTGGGGCCACAGGGTGAGCCTGTGTTAGAGGTGGTTGGCCGAGGAAGCATCCTTCTCACTTTGATACTGAGAGATCTCCTAGGAGACTTATGCATCATTCCAAGAGATTAAACTCAAGGCCTCTTCCCTGCTAAATTACTGCTCCGACAACATTAACCCTAGAAGGAGAGGCAGTCACAGTAACGATGGCCACACTCGCTTTTGCATTCTCAGTCAGAAAGCCGTGTTTGACTCTCTGTGATCCCACGGACTGTAGCCCACCAGGCTCCTCTGCCCATGGAATTCTCCAGGCAAGAATCCTGGAGTGGGTTGCCCTTTCCTTCTTCAGGGTGTCTAACTCAGGGATTGAACCTGTGTTTCCTACACTGCCAAGTGGCATCTTTACCACTGAGCCTAGGAAGGCTCCAGCTGTAAATTACTTGTATGTTATTTAATTTTCTCCTTAATAACTTAAAAAAAAAAAGACCAAAACCAAAATAAAACACAAAAAGCTAACGATTCAAACAATAAATTTAGCATTAAATTTCAGACTTTTAAGGACCAGTTTCAAAAATATAACCCTGGCCTTCCCTGGCTAAGACTGCACTCCCAATGCAGAGTCCAGGTTCCAACCCTGGTCAGGGAGCTAAGTCACAAATGGTGCAGCTAAGTCACAAATGGTGCAGCTAAGAGTTCCTATGCCGCTACTAAGACGCAGTGCAGCCAAATCAATACATACATATTTTAAGACGTAACAATGATATATTTGCCAAATATTGTACATAAATCAGGAAAGCGAAAGAGTGCTGGACCAGGCAAGTTCCTGCTAAAGTCACTTCACCACCCCAACCTGTCTCCCCATTTGTAAACTAGCAGCTTTTCTATAATGATTTAAGGCCTTTCTTGTGATAACTGAAGTTTCCTATTTGGGAACACCTAAACACGCAACTGACAACACCGTGAAATTGGAGCTTATAAAATATTCCGGGCTCTGAAATCAAACTGTTCCCTGCAGCACGCTGATCTGTCTCCTTGAAATGTCACGGTCCCCCCAAAGATCAAGACTGTAAAGATTAATGATTCTCAACACATCATATAAAACGTAAACACAAACACTGGCCTTCCACCAAAAAAAAAAAAAAAAAAACCACAGGCATTGACGTAGCCTCTAAACACACTTGTGCCCATCTTTCCGCTAGGCTCAGGGAGCCCTGTAACCCAAAGATGGTCTAGCCCAGAAGTTAAAGTTGAGGGCTAGTTTTTCTAGAGTGAAATAAAGTTTATGCATATTTCTCCAGTTCACCTTGCATCACTTGAAAGAATCCCTTTATCTTTCCAATTAGACCAGAGTAAACTGACAGAAGCCAGTTTCCAACATCGACAAAGTTTTCTTCTACAACATCCTCTTTGGAGGCAAAAGGATGGGGTGAGGAGTCTGCTTCAAAACTCAGCAGCTTATTAATTACAAAACAGCAAGGTCCTATTGTACAGCACAGGGAACCATTATGCAGTATCCTATGATAAATCATAATGGAAAACAAATACTAAAAAAAAGAAGAATGTATGTAACTGAATTACTCTGCTATATAACAAAAGTTAATAATATTGTAAATGAACTACTTATCAATAAAAAAAATTTTTTTTTCATTAAAAAAATGTTTACAGGGATTTCCCTGGTGGTCCAGTGGTTAAGAACCTGCCTTAGCAAGGCAGGTGAAGCAGATTCCATCCGTGGTTGGGGAACTAAGATCCCACATGCCAGGGAGGAACTAAATTCACATGCCTAAATTCACATTCGCCCAACACAAATAAGTAAATAAATAATTTCTAAAATATTTACAATTGCCTTCTAGTGTGCTATAAGATACTTTAAATATATTAATTGGAATGCTTACAACACTGCAAAGTGTTACAGATGAGAAAACTAAGGCAGCACAAGAATCTCAAAACCACATTTTCTACGAGTGGTTACGTAAAAATAAACCTAAAGAAACATCACAAAAACATTTCCCCAACTTCTACCAAAATTTCCTCTACTATATCCACTTTTCTGCTCAGCACTTATCCAGTACAAGCCTAGAGATGATCCTCAGAAAAAAATCTTCCTCTGACACTTAAAGAGAGGTAGAGGACACAGACCAAAATCTTCAATGCGGTCTGCCCAAACGCAGCATAACCATGACTGCGGATGCCACCTCTTCACCATTCTGGTTTTTATCAACACCTGTGCTGAAGATGTTCTATCAGATCCATGTGTAGCAAAATCCCCATGTCCAGACTTTGTCTTAGAAGAACATCTTTAGAATTATGTCAGTTGGTCAAAGAGATGAAAGAAGTTTGCAAAACCCATTGTCATTTCAAGAAAAGGAAAAACACACACACACACACACACATCTTCAATTGCAAACAGTTAAGGCTAGATGGAAGGAAATGGCTGACTGAACTTTTCAGGAGTGACAACTAAAGGATACAGTTGCTGACCGTTGACAGAGGCTCAGGGGTTCCAAAACCAACTCAGAGACCCTCAAGATTCACAGGGTGTGGGAGCCAGGAAGGGAGGCCTTGGTCCGAGCCCTTGGTCCACACAACTGATCTGACCCACCTCACTGTCTGGTGCACACTGCCCTGCTTCATCCAAGTCCCACTAATGTCAGCAGAACGTGCAATTTGCACAAGTTTGTCAGATAAGCAGTCACAGTCAAGAATTGAATGCCGACAGTCCAGGGGTTAAGACTCCCACACTTCCACTGCAGGGAGCATGGGTTTGATACCTGGTTGGGGAATTAAGATACCACATGCCCCCCTGGTGTAGCCAAAAAAACCTGAAATATGTTATGCCCTTATTCATGATCAGGGCTCCTCTTCCCAGTATTTACAACTTCAACTTGTAGTCTGTATATTACTGAAAGCAGTATCACTAAAGAATACCACTTCCTTCCGTAAAGCAATTATCCTTCAATAAAAAATTAATTAATTAAAAAAAAAGAACACCACTTCCTTAGGGCAACTGTGTGGAAACTTGTTTTTTAACAAATTACTAATTTCTCGTGTCTACTGATCCTTAAACTGGGATCATTATACAGATGTACTAAAAATAGGACTCACTTGGTAGGAACTGACGCGCAGGTAAGAAAAATCTACATGAAAGAGGACAAAACAAAACATTGGTCTGATAGCTTCAGATTAAACCAGAATCTCCCCAGATTTCAGCTGGGTTTGAGTGGGAGATGAAAGCCAGGAGTTAGGGGTTTTCCCCTGTTTCATTCCACCCTACCCTCAAAGCCAGCTGCAAGCAAACTAAAGCACGAAGGAAGCGGAAGATGCCCTCTGAGGAGGCAAAGCATTACGCTGGAATAGGGTTTAAGCCAAAGTTTCAGATGTAAATTGCCTGCACTCAACCCCCCACACCCCTCCCAGTTTTCCTGTTAACAAGTCAGAGCGTTGTCAATCAAAACAGCCAATCTGGTTTCAGTCAACTAGGTTTGTGGGTACAGACAAAACCTCAAAGGGAGGAGAATAATTTAGGACTGAAGAAGCGGGAGGTCGCATCAACTGAAGAGCAAAGATGGCTCAGGCTTCCTCCTCCAAGTCACAAAACTTGAAAGCTCACGGGAAGGCAGAACAGAGTGGTCTTGCTCCCTTTTCGCTCCCTTCCAAAATAACAGAGGTGGCACAACAGCCTCAATGAGTCAAGCCCTGAACTCTTTGTTAGTGTTATGGGGAAAGGCAGGAGGAAACCGCCTGCGTGGTAGAATTCTTCTCCATCTTTCGTCCAAGTGTCATGAAGAATGACATCAAAATGGTCCTTTATTCCCTAAGAATGAATACATGTGAAATAAACCTTGCCCTGTGAGAGCAACTGGTGAGAATAAGCAACCCATTTGACTTCAGTAAGCACCAAAGGAAATAAAACTTGGAGGGGGTTAAATGTGAGAGCGATATAGAATTATCAGGTAAGTTAAAATTCTTCATAAGCAGAAAAAGTTTATAAACCCTTTCTTCTCCTGGCAAACTATTTCAACAACAAAAGAATTTTAACCATTTCACCTCATTTACGGCTTCCTCCAAAGCTAACTCCCTTTCTACATATGCGAAGTTAGTTGTTTGTTTGTTTTTTTAATGATAACATAAAAAGCAAAACAGTTGTGCTCAAAATTTTACATGTGCAGAGAAATTAGGAAATGCTACATTTTAATGTTGGTTTTAGTGCCCTGAAATCTGAAAAGGACTCCCTGGAATTAGCATTTATAAGTAACTAAAATGGGAAGGAAAAGCTAGGATGGAAAAAGTCAATTTTACTCAGTCTTTAAACACTTTCAGACTGCTTTAGTCCTACAACTATTTAACTTGTAAACATTGAATCATAAAGAATGTATAGCGCTATCAAACGAACTGAAAGCACCCAGTTTCTCCCTAAATATTTTCACTGTTTGCAAAATATATATTCCTAGCATTGGAAATAAAGATCCTGTAGACTAAAACCAAGTCTATGCAACTCCCAAACTAGTGTTTACTCCTTAGCAAGAAAAACTGGTCATAAGTCTCCAGAGACAGCGTTTATTCCACAACAGCCTCAGTAGCACCAGCATCCTTTCTGACTTGGCCGTGCGGGTGAGGCAACCTCACCCCCACAGCTTGCCAAACTAGCCACTTGTCTGGGAGCCATGTTGGTGAAACTCATCTCTGTGCATTTTATGGAAGACCAGGCACATTCCTTCGATCACATGTGAGTATATATTTTTTTAAGTTCACAGTGTAGAGATCATATTCAAAATTAACATATTGACAAGTCAATAGTGAACATTTCTCTCCCGGATATTTTCCTCAAGCATTTTCGTAATTCAACAGATTTCAACCTACAAATGTCCACCTGCTGAACTGGATTCAAAGCACGAACCTTCCAACTATTTCCAAGGTATGGAAGGTCTGATTTTCTGGTGAATAGGTGAGATGTGTGTGCTAAGCAGACATACATCTCTACCAAGTCCTATCGAACTGGTTGAGGATGCGGAGCAGAAACAACTAGAATGCACATTTTTACTCATTTTTTACTCTTGTCCTTAAACAAAAAAACCTCTTACTATAAATTTTACAATTTATAAGGCACACACATACAATTTTAAAACACAAAGGGATGCACGCCTGAGAAAACTTAGCCTCTGCAAATACAGAATAAAATATATTGATGCCAGTTCAAGTAAAGTCCCCATTCACAGGAACTTATTCAAAATAAGATACAAGAGTACATTCCACAATCAATATTTTAGGCAGCAAACCTTCTTCCTCTAGGTTGTTTGGGGCCGATTTTTGGAGAGTGGTTTCCTCAATATTTGGGGTCAACATTTAGGATCATATTCAATTGGAATTCTAGAACCTATCTTCCAGGGAGTTTGTTACACACACACAGAAATAAACTGCATTAGTCCCTTCGTCCCACTTTCCATCCAGGAGACTCAGGAAAATCCACCCCTACTCTCACCTTTCTGAGAACCAACATTGCCATCTTCGGAGTCTACAAAGAAACCTTCAGCTCAAGATGGCAACTAGGTCACCCCTGCCCTATTCCCAAGTGACAGGGCCTTTCCGGGGACCGGAACAGGCTCAGACCCCACTCAGCTTCTCCCATTTATAGACCGCTGCCGCCCAGCCCTGCACACACACCCTTTCTGCTCCCAGTGTCGCCTCCCAGGCAGCCAAGGAAGGGCTTGCTTCCCACGTGCAAGCAACACAACATTAAAGGACACCTCGTGACGACGGGAGCCGCGCGCTCCGGTCCAGATCAGTGCCCCAGCTCTCCCTGCAGATGCGTGCCGACCCTGTCTCGGCCTCGCCGCGTCCGGCCGGCGGAGACCGGCTCCGGACTGGTCGAGCCGCCTCCGCCCGCCTCTCCCGGGCCCCGTGGGAGGCGCGCGGCCAGCGGTCCCGGGGCGCCGACCACCCACCCCCGGCTCCATTCCCAGCCAGGCTGCCCGCCAGCAGGCCTTTTGGACTGACCGCCACAGAGGCGAATAACCCAAACTCTCGTTTTTTACCTAGACCAAATACAGAGTAGGAGGAAGCAACCTTCATTCCGTTGGAAAACCCAGCTCCTTTCTTTTAGTTTTCCGGTTAATGTTTTATGCTTAAGGAACGCAGTCTGGGGGAAGAGACCCAACCGGCTACCCTCCTAGATGCCAACTGTTGGACGCACTCTTCCTAATATTAAAGGGGAAGAGCCAGGCATGGGGGTCCCCCGGTCCAAGGTCAGGTGGCATCAGTCACCATAAGACAAGGGCACGCTGAATTATTTCATGGAGCACGTTGACACCGGAGCAACTCAGAAGAACAGCACATCTGAAAAATCGAAGCAGACTGTACCCACTGAAACACAAGGATTTAGGCATTCCTTCCATCACCACCAGAGGACGAGGTGGTCATCTCCCACAGTGACCTCAGGGTCTTTTCCCAATCGGAAAAGGGGCTTTCTAAAGGCACATCACTCCCTTGGAAGGAGAGAAAGAATTTAGGCCAGGGCTGGGACCCCCCGGGTTAACCAGGTGCTTTTCCTGTGAACACCCGACTTTCCCATTCACAGCCCTGGTCTGTCCCTTTAAATTCGGTAACATTCCAACCCAGAAAAGATGAACAAGGTCTAAAAATTAATTTCCAAGTTTTCTTCTTTAAAACCAACAGGGAGGGAGGGGGAGTAGTTTGCTCAAAACTGAGAAAATTTCGTGTTTTTAAAGGATAATTGGTCTAACAGTGTAGGATCTTAATGCCTCTGCCCAACAACTTCACCAGAACTGCACACGTTAAAAAAACCGAAATGTTCAGGGCATCCAGGTACCTCCCAGGGTGAGGGGAACACCGCTCACTTCACACACCCCATACCATTTGAATGGTTTTATAATTTGAAAAGTATATAAACCTTTTACAAGTCTGCCAACACTGAGCATGTACTGTTTTAACCCAAATAAAACGTATACGGATCTTTAACTGGGAATATAAATAAAACCTGACATTTAAACTCAACTGCTGAGAGGGAGGGTTCCATCTACGCCCCTGCCAGGAGGGAAACTGGGGCGGATTCGAGGCGCCCTCTCCTGCCTCCTCCCCCTTGACACTAACCTTCCCAGTGAGTTGTTTCCCTCTTTCCATTCCTGGGATTGGGATTCAGATCTCTCTTACTTCAATCCATTTTTTAAAAAAAATCTGCTAGAAACATTCAGCCCTGAATGTGGGGAAACTTTCAGAAAGTCCATTCAAAGCTTTAAAAAAGGAAGGCAAATAATAACAGCCCGCCTAGGCTTCGTACCCAGAAAGAAACTGAAAATGAGGGGTCCACAACAAGTAGATTAGAATTTCAACTTTTTTCCAATAGGAGAAGCCGGCTTAAGGCCAGCAGGCAATAGCTCCGCCCTCCTCCCCAAATAACAGGTTAGAAGTGGAAAAGACAGCGCGGGGCAAGCCTCAGCCGCGCTCGCAGCCAGCACGCCCACCCCACCTCGCAGGCGGCGACTCCCACGAGGACTCCCGTTCCCCTGCAAGGCGAGGCTCTAGCATCACGTCTCCCCGAGGGACTACAGGTAGATCGCATCAAGGCACCGACCCTCTCAGCAGAGGCTGAGCCTCACAATGTTCGGCCCCTTCCACTCATGGGATCCAATAGCTTTAAAGTGGCACACGAGGTGAAAAATATACAAGAAAGGTTTATTCCACCAAGCGCCAAGAGCCAAGTGAGGCCAAAGGCTGCGCTTCAGCCTTCGGGGCTCTGCGTGCCCGGTTCGAGCCGCGTGCAGTCGGGGTCGGCTTGTTCCCCAGGGGCAGTCGAGCCTCAGGCCGAACGGGGTGGGAACACCTCCCAACCTGGGAAACCGGTTCTCGGAGAGATCGAGGCCGGGGCAGGCGGGGCGGCCCGAGGATTTCCAGCTGGGTGAGGGCAACCGGCAAGGTCCCCCCCCCCCGCCCCCAACCCGCAGCTCCGGGCGCAGCGGTGGGCCCACGAGGCTCATGTCCACACAAGGGAGGTTCAGGGGCCAAAACGCGCTTTTTCTCCACTTTGCGAAAACGGAACCTCGGGAGCTGGAGGCTGAAGACCCGAGGCCCTCACAGATCCGCAGGTGCCCGCTTATCCCACACAAGGAGGTATCCCAACTACAAGTATACTCCGCCCTCCTGATCGCACACGTGGAAAACCAGGGCATTTCGGGCACGTGTACCCCACACTCACCCACTCGACCCCCTAACTCCTGGCCAATGCCTTACTTAAAAGCAACGATCGATGAACTTTAAACAAAACTAAAGTGGGGGGAAAACCTAAACGGGAGCCCTCAGTATGCTGGGAGGCCTCTAGTGTACCCCCACAAAACCACATCTAGGCACAGAGACGCACACACACCTCCATCCCGTTCCTTGCTTAAAACAATAGTCTGCCCGTTCTGTCAAACAGAAATGAGGAAACCAAAGTCTCTAAAGAGGGGGGTATCTCCAACCTCGGGAGCTGTCTGGGGGAACAGAGTAGGGACCCTCACCACGGAGGCCAGGTCTACACAGGCATACACATCTGTGTTACCCCAGCTCCTGCCTATAACTGGAGACAGCGGTTGCCACGTTTGGCCAGCCAGAAAATTGGATATGGAAGTGGGAGGAGGAGTTCGCGTTATGGGACCCTCTGCGGCCCGCATACAGGAGCCAGGTCTTCGCACACACAGGGTCGTCGGCTCAATGGCAGAGACTGCCACGTAGTCAAAAAGAAAAACGGAAAAATCCGGAAGAGGGAGAGGACTCCCTCCCTCAGTCGGGGACCTGCCCTGAGACCCCTGGGAACACCCGCGCAGCTCCCCTGGGGCCCAGACCCACCGCCCACGCCGCCGGGCCGCAGTCCCCCGTGGGAGCGGTCCCCGCACTCACCTCGTCGTCGTGGTGCTGGCAGAAGCCGAGGCGCTCCGGGAAGACGGAGAGGAGGGAGAAGGGAGCGCCTGGGAAGGGCGGCCCGAGCCCGAGCTGTTGCGCCGCTGCCACGGCGGCGGCTGCGGCGGGGCCGGGCGGGCCGCGCTCGATGTAGTGGTCCTTGGTGAGGCGCACGCGCTGGTGCGCGCGTACGCAGTTGTCGCACAGGTGCTCCTGGCAGTCGAGGCAACGCGACGAGGCCGCGTTGCCCTCGTCGCAGGAGCTGCAGCCATGGGGCCGGCGCAGCAGCAGCGCCGACGGGGAGCCTGCGGGGCCGCCAGGCGCCGAGCGGGGCGGCGCGGGCGGCGGCGGCGCGGGCGGGAGCGGCGGCGGC
>SJYX01015466.1:178580-193134 GCA_006410675.1 Oreotragus oreotragus | reverse complement strand
CGAGGCGGCCGCGCGCGGGTGCGCGTGGTGCGCGTGGTGCCGGTGGTTGCTGCCGTGGCCGCCCGCGCCCGCCGCGGCGCCGGCCCGCCCGTTCTTCGGCGGCGGCTCGTCGGCCGTGGCCACCACGGCTTCGAGCAGGTTGCTGAGCAGGAAGGAGGACGAAGGCAGCGCGTCCATGCCCGCCGCCTCGGCCAGAACGACCTTCTGGTCGCACACGGGGCAGCGCAGCTTGAGCGGCTCTCCTGGCGCGCCGCCGCCGCCGCCCGCCGCCGGCAGCCGGTGCGCCTCGAGGCACGGGCGGCAGAAGGCGTGCAGGCAGGGCAGGACGTGCAGGCGGCGCGCCGCGGCCCCGGGGCCCCCGCCGCCGCCCCCCGACGACGTGGACGTCTGCGAGGATGACGACGACGCCGACGAGTTGGAGGAGAGCGGCGCCGGCGAGCCGCACATCTCCTTGCACAGCAGGCAGATCTGGAAGTCGGTCTCGGGGAACGAAGCCATTTGCAACCAGGCCCGGAGGAGGGAGGAGACCAGAGAGGAAGAGGAGGAGGAGAGCGCCGACGAGGTGGGTGGGGGAGCCGCCGACTCACTCAGAAAAAAGGCATCGATTAGGCCTACGCACGGGAGCCGGCACCAGAGCGGCGCGGCCGGCTCGGCCTCGCCGCGGCCGGCCCGCGCGCTGCTACCCGCGACGCAGCGGGCATTAAATGCCACTTTCCAGAGGCGACAAGTATTTCTCCCGGAGGAGGATGCGGGAGCCGCGCGCCTTCCGAGGCGGGAGGGCCGGAACAAGTCCCGACACGCGAGGGGCGAGCGGGGGCAGGGAGGTCAGAGGACTCCTGGAGCAGCTGCAGCTTAGCTTCTCGCCAGCGGAGGAGAATTGTCCCCCACCCCCAAGTCAAGTCCGCTGTGCAATCCCAGTCCCAGCTTGAGAGGCAGAATTTGGTTCGACGAGTATTTGGTGCGTGGGCTTTTCTTTAAATGGATTTAGTCTCTTCTTGGGACAGGAAGGCTCCCCAAACTAGTAAAGGCGGGAGCGGCGAAAGGCCAAGCCCGTGTCCCCCCGCGCGAAGCCAGCCGCCCCACCGCATGACGCGGCGGCCAGGGGCTCCTGGGTGGCCCGGCGTGCGGCGCTCCGGGCTTGCGCACGGCCGGGCGCGGCCTCTCTGCAAGGGCGGTGAGCCCCGCCGCCGCTGCAGCTAGTGGGGCCCGCCGCGGCCGCACGCGGGTAGTACGCACGCGCGCCCCACGCGCCTCGAGTCTCCCGCGCGCCCGCCGAGCCCCGCCGAGCTGCCGGCGCTTAACACGCACGCGCACCCCACGCGGCCCGGGGCCCTCTTGCCCCGGCCTTGCAGGGCCTGGGCGCCTCCCACGCGCTCCTTCTCCTCCGGCTTAGCCGCGCCGCTGCGCAGGGCCGCAGGTCCCCGAGGACCGTCGTGAATTATTCATCGGCAGGAAGATATTAGATGTACCCGCTGCCTGCTCCGCGCGAGCCGTCGTGCAATGCTATCCGAGCTCTGCGCGCGCCCCGCGCCCCTCCTCCTCCTCCTCGCGTCCGTCCTCTCTGAAACCTTGGCAGCGAAAGGGGATCACATTTCCTTTGTCATCGGGCCATTTCACCCTCGCCTTGGTCCCCCCCTCCGATCCCGAGCCGCGGGGACGGAACCTCCACCGAGGCGCGCCGGAATCAGTGGAACCGGCAACGGCCCAGCGCGTTGAGATCAGGAGCCGCGTGGTCAACGCCGCCGGCCCGCGCCCGCGTCATCTTCTTTCAGAAACGAGTCGCCGAGACTCGGGTGGCCCCGGCAGCGTTGCGCTTGCCGGGCTTGGCTCGCGCTGTGCGCCCTGACCGCCTGGGGCTTTGAACAACTCCGCAATTCGGGCTCTGTGCGTGCACGCGCGCGCGTTCCCCCTTTCTCAGCTTTGCCGCCTCTTCTTCCTCCTCCTCCTCCTCCTCCTCCTCCTCTCAGTACGTTGGTTATTGGGACTGATCGGAATTCGGAATCCTTTTAATCTCCAAAGGAGCAAACTCACTTCCGCCCGAGTGCTGGGAGGGGGTTGGGGGAGGGGACACAGAGGAGGGGGTTCCAGGCAAACAGGAAACATTAGCCCTCTCTGCACGGCTCGCTTTTGTGTGCTCCCTCCCTCCTCCTTCCAACCTCCTCCCTTCTCCCGGCCGCTGGGGAGATGAACGCCCCCGGGCTTCACTGTGACGACCTTTGAAACCCTCTGAGCACAGAGTGGAGAGCGACTCTTCCGTTTATTTAAAAAAGAAAAGAAAAGATTTCATTCTGAATCCTGGTTCTGCAGGGGCTAATATCCACTGCCCGTGAGATCTCACCCCCACCCCCGCCCCAGCCACCGGTTTCTTTTTTTTTCTTTTACGTTTTCTTAAGGACTCTGCATATCTGTGATCAACAGCAAAACATCACTCAGTTTGGAATTAAACGAATCTGAATTTTGACCAGTTTCTTTTGGCGTTTTACTAGGGGGGTGGAGATAGGGGGCAGAGGGCAGCTGTTCGGGGGAGGTCCCCGGTGATGGCCCCGCGGCCATCTGGGTGCTGCCCGAGGCTGCCTGGGCGGTTCTGGGAGAGGAACTCGCTGGGCCCTGGAGAGAGACTGACTTGGTAGAGTGGAGAGGGCCAAATAGCAGGATTTAGAGGGTATATAGTCTGAAGGACATCGGGTGGGCCGATTGTCCCAGTCTTAACAGCACCAATCTGTGAGTGACAGCTTGGGTCCCACTTCTACAAACAACCTGGATGAATCTCAAAAACGTCATGTTAGAAGAAAGGAACCAAACAGAAAGTTCATACTGTGTGATTCCATATACGGAAATTTCTAGAACAGGCATAACTAAGCTTTGAGATAGGAAAAGAACCCTCAAGGGTGAGGGAGTAGTGACTGGGAAAGGGGATAGGAGAGAACCTTCTGGGGAAATGAAGTGGAAGGGGTATTTGTGTGTACATTTGTCAAAACTTCTAGATCTGTGCAAAATTACACTGGCTGTAAACTAAGTTCAAAAAATAATAACTTGGTGCCCAAGCTAAACAACCATGCTTGTATCATAAATGTGAAATATAAAAGAAAAAGCTGTATACACATTTGCAGCTCACCAGATTCCACAGAGATTTGCAGGGAACTCAACATGCTGAAGACCCCATGCTGCAGAAACACCGCCCTAGTGGGACAAAGCCATCATGGGGCCTGGTGCTGCCTTGAGATGGGAAGAATTCTAGGACAAGCCAGTGGACCTCATCTGCTGCTGCTGTCTCCTTGGCACCTGGAGCAAATCTGAACTGAGTCAACATTCACCCAAATGTGGGAGGAATGCAAAAATTATTATGGAATAAACCCAGAACGCATCAGTTACATCTCAATAAAATGGGGCGGGTTGGGAGGACAGATTTCTTTCTTTGACCAATGAATGAGATGTAAACATTTTATGCTTTGAATATTAGAAATAACATTGTGTATCAGCTACACTCCAATATAAAAATTTATTACATATTAGGAGTTTTTCATGCCAACACAAGTTTCTTCCACATTTTGAGACCTGCGAATAAACACGTACATGCTGGCACATGAATTTTCCTACAGAATTTTGTACCACACTGGCATTGCTTCACCAGAGGTGTGGATGTATTCTGTGGTTTTTGTTTCTTTTCCTTTCTTTGATTGTTTTTTATTTCTTTTTTTTTTTTTAAACAAAAACAAGAGGAAAACAGATGGGGGAAGCGAATTGCCAGAAGGAAGATGGCCCCAGAGGGTCAGAAAAGGGATGGGCCAGACCTGCTGTCTCCCTCTTGGTTGGCCCCACCCACCAGCATCTAAAAAGGTTTAAAAAAAAAAAGATGACCAGAGAGGGGGAGGGGAGAATTAGCAGCTCTTCTGGTCCTATGACTGTAAATATCTCGCAAGTGGATGGCAGAGATGGAAAGTCAGCTGAGACATCTCCGAGGAGCAGGAAGACTAACTCCAGAAAGAGGAATCCAACTCCACAGCAGGGGATGGGTTAGTTTCCTGGGGACAATTGCTCAGAATAAGGCAAAAAGAAAGAGAAGGAGGAAAAAGATGCTGATTTCTCTTCACGAAGTAGCTTCCCTTTCTTTCCTTTCCTGAATTGACAGGACATTGCCAGGAAGCAGGGCTGCAGTGTAAATTGTTAAATTAGCACTTTTCTAATTTCCATTAAGACTTAATTCACTATAGCTTGGGAAAGAGGGAAATTTTTAGAGCAACTCATTCAATCCCAATTGTAGAGAAATACAGTTATGATTTTTTTAAATATGGTATAGTGATGAAGACCAAATTAGGAAGAGATTTTAATAAGGCTGTAGCTTATCCATGAGAGGAATGGGAGCTGTATATCCAGATGAAAGGTCAAAGACAGTCCCCTGCTATAAACTAGTATTAAATTTTTCATTGCCATCCTAGCTAATAAACACCCTTTCTTAGCAAGAGAAGAGCAAGCAGCCGCCCAGTTTTGCCTAAATTAGAAAGGGAATACGTACACATCTTTCTGAAACCTGAAAAATCAATAATTTGTATTTTAATAAGGAACTACGTCTTAAAAAAAAAAAAAGCCCTAAAATTACGTAGGCAGTAAATTTGCATTCTTTCTCGAATTCATCTGTAACCACATTTTCTTTTCAAAGAGGACACTGGCCTCTGCTGCTCTCTCAGGCCTGGGCGTGGGGTTCCACCACATTTCCATCCATCAGAGCCACTGCATCTGTTTTTTGCATCTGATCCTTTCATTAAATATTTGATGTACCAGCTTGTTTTGATGTAAAATTGCATCTTTCACCATCATCCTCGGGGTACATTCACATAATTTTAAAATGCATGAATCACTCGCATATTCTTTTTTAATATTAAAAAATAAACTTTATATCATAATAAGTCTTAAACCACTGGGGGCAGGGGAAGTGTTACCAACCAAAGAGACTATCCTTGAATCCTTGTCTGTATTCTGGCAGTTGAAGGGGAATGGAGTTCAACACACCTGGCCAACTCTTAACTCTGCCCTGACTCTGGCCTTGGAGTCATTATAATGAGGAGGGCATGGCAACCCACTCCAGTATTCTTACCTGGAGGATCCCCACGGACTGAGGAGCCTGGTGGACTATGAGTCCATAGGGTGGCAAAGAGTCAGACATGACTGCAGTGGCTTAGCATGCATCAGCTGCTTTTAACAGCCCAGAGTCCAGAATAGCAACAAGTCAGAGAATAGATAAGTTCTAGTCACCTAGACCTTTATAGACTACAGTAAAGAAGCTTGAAAAGTCAATATCCAGCTTGAATGGTTAAAAGTACTCCAGAGCTCAGTCAGGCTTCTCTCCCAGCTTAACACTGTGTGATCTTGGGCAAGTTACTTAATCTCTCTGTGCCTTTGATTACTCAGGCTTAGAGCAGGACTGGACCAAGTACTTAGCCCATCAGGGTTAAATGAGCTGCTAAATGTACAATGCTTAGTATAATACCGAATACATGTAAGTGCACAAGGACACAGTTAAATATTGCCTTTTTGTTTCCATTATGTTTGAGTGGAGGGGTTTACAAACTGCCTGCCTACCCCTTAAATTTGTCATTGCCTATTCACTACCCTCCCCTGGATCTCAGCATTTCAGATCACCATTCATGTCCTTCTTCCCCTCCATAATAGAGAGATGTGGTCTTGCCTCCTGTCACTCACAGCTCAAGACCCTGCCGTAGCTGCCTGTGGCCCACGAGGTTTAAGCTAAGGTCTCACCTTCAGTTCAGTCGTGTCTGACTCTTTGCGACCCCACGAATCACAGCACGCCAGGCCTCCCTGTTCATCACCATCTCCCGGAGTTCATTCAGACTCACATCCATCGAGTCCGTGATGCCATCCAGCATCTCATCCTCGGTCGTCCCCTTCTCCTCCTGCCCCCAATCCCTCCCAGCATCAGAGTCTTTTCCAATGAGTCAACTCTTCTCATGAGGTGGCCAAAGTACTGGAGCTTCAGCTTTAGCATCATTCCTTCCAAAGAAATCCTAGGGCTGGTCTCCTTCAGAATGGACTGGTTGGATCCCCTTGCAGTCCAAGGGACTCTCAAGAGTCTTCTCCAACACCACAGTTCAAAAGCATCAATTCTTCCGCGCTCAGCCTTCTTCACAGTACAACTCTCACATCCATACATGACCACAGGAAAAACCATAGCCTTGACTAGACAGACCTTAGTCGGCAAAGTAATGTCTCTGCTTTTGAATATACTCTCTAGTTTGGTCATAACTTTTCTTCCAAGGAGTAGGCGTCTTCTAATTTCATGGCTGCAGTCACCATCTGCAGTGATTTTGAAGCCCCCCAAAATAAAGTCTGACACTGTTTCCACTGTTTCCCCATCTATTTCCCATGAAGTGATGGGACCGGATGCCATGATCTTTGTTTTCTGAATGTTGAGCTTTAAGCCAACTATTTCACTCTCCTCTTTCACTTTCATCAAGAGGCTTTTTAGCTCCTCTTCACTTTCTGCCATANTCACCATCTGCAGTGATTTTCAAGCCCAAAAAATAAAGTCTGACACTGTTTCCAGTTTCCCCATCTATTTCCCATGAAGCGATGGGACCAGATGCCAAGATCTTAGTTTGCTGAATGTTGAGCTTTAACCCAACTTTTCACTCTCCTCTTTCACTTTCATCAAGAGGCTTTTTAGCTCCTCTTCACTTTCTGCCATAAGGGTGGTGTCATCTGCATATCTGAGGTTATTGATATTTCTCCTGGCAATCTTGATTCCAGCTTGTGTTTCTTCCAGTCCAGCATTTCTCATGATGTACTCTGCATAGAAGTTAAATAAGCAGGGTGACAATATACAGCCTTGACGTACTCCTTTTCCTATTTGGAACCAGTCTGTTGTTCCATGTCCAGTTCTAACTGCTGCTTCCTGACCTGCATACAGGTTTCTCAAGAGGCAGGTTAGGTGGTCTGGTCTCACCTTATGTTTTATGAAATGAAATGTGTATTTTTCATAGTCAGGGGGCAAAAACAATAATTATAAGGTGTCTTTTAAATAAATATAGCAGAAAATCAAAAGATACATAAATCAATACATACTGTTAAGCCTGACTGGCCTCTTATTCCAGAGTCTCCAATTTTGGAGCTGAAAGGGCTCCCTTTTACCTAAAGAAGTCGGACTGCTCACCCTGACGGCCAAGGAGCTTCCTGTTGTTTAGTCACTAAGTCACGTCCCATTCTTCTACAACCCCACGGACTGTAAGCCGGCCAGGCTCCTGTGTCCATGGGATTTCCCAGGCAAGGATACTGGACTGGGTTGCCATTTCCTTCTCCAGGGGATCTTCCCGACCCAGGGATCCAATCCGAGCCTCCTGTGTTGGCAGGCACATTCTTTACCACTGAGCCACCAGGGAAGCCTAGGGACCTCTCTGCCTTGTCTCAAATCTCCCTTTCTGTAAGTCTTCCACACAAGCGCTTCCCACTACCCATAGATACCCAACTCAGCTGCTTAGGACACGGCGAGTCTTCAGCCTGGCCTGACTGCTCCAGCTCAAGGCTTTCCCTGAGCGGAGGGGTCTGGTGCCCCGCCCCTAGAGTCTGGTGCCCCGCCCCTAGAGCTGGCGCCCGGCTACTTCCGCCAGTACAGAGTATGGCGGAAGGGATGCTCTGCCTCTCCTTGGCCCAGTCTCTAAGGGAACTGACAGCTTCCACCTGGTCTCCACAGTGGCTCGGGGTACAGGAGGTCGAGGGGGAAGAGTCCACATGGAGGGTCCCCGAATCAGCATGGACAGAGAGAGGGGCCCGTTTGAGCCCAGCCTCCCTGCCGTACCCCCAGGTGCCAGGCATGTGGCAGAAGCCATCTTGGATCGCCTAGACCATCCCAGTCTGAACACCACCCGGTTGGTGCCACAGGGCTTGTCTCCACTGAGCCAATCTGAACTCCAGATTCACAAAATTGTGAAATATAATAACATGGTGGTGGTTGTAAGCCACTAAATTTGGGGGCCATTTGTTGCACAGCAGGAGACAAGTGGACGCTGCCTTCCTCTCCTGCCCCACATTTTCTGCTAGATGAACATCCCTAAGTTTCTTCCTTCCTCTCGCCCTGCCTCCTTCCCTTCCCTCCTTTCTTTCTGTCTTCCTCCTTTCCTTCCTCTCTCTCTCTTTCTTTCAAAACAGCTTTACACAGCTTTTTTTTTTTTCAAACAGCTTTAGGGAATTCCCTGGAACTCCAGTGGTTCACTGCCGAGGGCCCAGCCTCTCTCCCTGATCAGGGAACTAAGATCCCACAAGCTGCATGACCAAAAAATAAAACAGTTTAATTGAGGTATGCTTGACATACAGTAAATTAACTACACACTTTCAAAAGTACACAGTTTGGTAAGTTTGGGTATATGGATATCACCGTACCAAGAGAACAAATATACCTCACTCCCCGAAGTTTTCTTGGACTCTTTGATAAACTCATCCTGCAACCTCTCCCCAGGCTACCACCTGTTACTTTCTATAGCTATAGATTGGTTTGCATTTTCTGAAGTTTTATGTACATGGAACCCTATAATACGTATTCTTTTGTACGATTTGTAGTTTTCTTGGGGGCATAGAGCTCTGGCTTCTTTAACTCAGCATAATTACTTTGCTATTTGTTTTTAATTTTTATTGGAGTATAGTTGATTTACAATATTGTGTTAGTTTCAGGTGTACAGAAAAGTGATTTCATTATACATGTACATATATCCACTCTTTTTGAGATTCTTTTCCCACATAGGTCACTACAGAGTATTGAGTAGAGTTCCCTGTACTATACAGTAAGTCCTTATCAGCTATCTATTGTATATATAGTAGTGTGTATGTATCATTCCCAATCTTCCGATTTATGAGCATAATTACTTTGTGATTAATTCATAGTAATGTGTGGATGAGTACTCCCTTTCTTCTCAGTAATTCTATTGCTGAGTAGTATTCCATGGTATGGATGCTCTGCAATTTACTGACTTACCAGTTTGCTTGATCATTTTGGTTTATGGGTCATTTGGGTTTGTTTTCAAGCTTTGGCTATTACAAATAAGATTGCTATAAATATACACAGATCTTTCTTTGGACTAGTATATATTTTCTCTTGGGAAAATACATGTTTGTGGAATGGCTGGATCACATGGCAGGTGTGAATTAATTTTTCAAGGAACCACAAAGTACTTTTAAATAGTGCTTGTACCATTTTACATTTCTACCCACAGAATATGAGTTCAGTCTTGTCCACATCCTCACCAAAGTAGTCATTATGTGTTTTTTATTTCATTTTAGCCGTTCTTATAGGTGAATAGTGGTAGCTCACTGTGGTTTTAATTTGTATTTCCCTGATGTCTAATGATACTGAACCTTTTTTCATGTGTTTTATTTAAAAATCATAGATCTTCTTTGGTCCCATGTCTGTTTACAGCTTTTGCTTTTTAAAAATTGGGTTTTTTGCTTCCTTATTAATTGAGAGCTCTTTATGCATTTTGGTTATGAATCCTTTATCAAATATGTGCTTTGCTAAGATTTTTCTCCCAGTCTGTGTTTTCATTCTCTTTTGAATGAATTTTACATTTTAATGAAGCTCAATTTATCAAATTTTTTTTTTTTTTTTAGTTTTCACAACGAAATATATTAGAAGAGTGGTTTTGAAAAGTCTAACATCCGATGAGAACTACTGTAGACAACATTACCGGTGGGAATGTTTCCCAAAATGTCATTGTCAAGCCACACAATGGAACTACTAAATCACGCACCAAAAAAACTAGTGCATTTGATATACAGAGCCAAAAAAAGAGAACCTCATGGATTAAAGTTTCAAATGTTCATCACATACATTAAGACATGGCTTATTTCAGTCCAGTCCAAAATCAGGAGTTCCCTGGTGGTCCAATGGCTGACAGTCTATACTCGCAATGCAGGGGGCTCAGGTTCAGTCCCTGGTCAGGAACTAGATCCCACAGGCTGCAAGTAAGAGTTCAGATGCCACAGCTAAAGATCCCACATGCTGCAGTGAAGATCCAAGACCCCACGTGCAACAAGTAAGACCCCATGCAGCCAAATAAATATTTTTTTAATCAGAACTGCATTAAAAAATTTAATGTAGTGCAAATGCAATCAAGCCAAAAGTTTAATTCGATCTTAAGTGCTCTCCTACATAAGTGTGAATCATAGCAAGGAAGACAAATTTTAAATCACGTGATTCAAAAAAAATCTGTATTATATTTATCTGTAAATAAACTACAGAACAAGAAAAATCTTACATTATACATTCTGTCAGACTGTAAATGGTATATTGAAATGAGGTGCATAAGAGAAACAGGGGTTCCTGCTTTGTTGCATGACACTTACTTCTAGAAATCTGAAAGATGCCATTTTCCATAATCTTCAGAGAGTATGGGTTTTATATATGGAGAATTCCCTTTCGATGTCAACTATCAACTATTGAAGCAGAGGAAGAATCTTTTTTGTTAACCACAGATAGTATTGCAGAAAACAAAAGGAGTTTTCTTTTTTCTAATTTACCATTTTAATCACTTTAAAAAATATGTGTGTATTTTATTTGGCTGCACCGGGTCTCGGTTGCAGCCTGTTGCATCTAGTTCCCCGACCAGCGATGGAACCCAGGCCCCCTGCCTTGGGAGCATGGAGTCTTAGCTACTGGACCACCAGAGAAGTTCCTCAAAAGGAGTTTTAAAGAATAAAGACCTCTAGCAGACAAGTCTTAACATGAAAGATACAAAGGGTTAAAACCCTAGAATTAGAACACCTCAGAAGAAACTTGTCACTGAGGACTTTAAGGTTGCAAAATATACTGACAAAACTGACACAATTGTCCACTGATACATGGACCAAGACCTCTGCTAATTTTTGACATTTACATATTCATGTTACAACATCAACTTTGGCAGAATCACTAGAGCACTTCTGGCCCAACAGTTCCATCACAGTGGCCAGTGCACAGAATTCTCTGAAGACATTGCATGAACTAGAACATCAAGGTCAGACACCCAAAGACCAGTGCTTGAATTTAGTAGTGAAAGGTGAAGAATCTAGGACCATGTCAATTTATTCTTTTAGGGATTGTGAATTTTTTACTGTATGTAAAAATCTTTGTCTATACCTTGTTTCCCTTTTCTATAAAATTGGGATAAAATACATGCTAGTAAATTGGGAATTTGGTATTAACAGACATGTACAACTTTATATAAAATAAATAAACAAGGAGAATTCCCTGGCAGTCCAGTGGTTAAGACTCCATGCTTCCAATGCAAAAAGTGTGAGTTCGGTCCCTGGTCGGGAAACTAAGATCCCATATGCCTCGTGGCCAAAACTAAAAATAATAAAACAGATAAACAGCAAGGTCCTACTGTACAGTACAGAGACTTATATTCAATATCTTGTAAGTAAGTAAGTGTTAGTCGCTCAGTCGTGCCTGACTCTTTGCAACCCCATGGACTGCATACCACCAGGCTCCTCTGTCCATGAAATTTTCCAGGCAAGGATACTGGAGTGGGTTGCCATTTCCTTCTCCAGGGGATCTTCCCAACACAGGGATTGAACCCGGGTTCTCCTGCGCTGCAGGCAGATTCTTTACTGACTGAGCTACAAGGGAAGCCCCCCTCAATATCTTGTAATAACCTATAATGGAAAAGTCTGAAAAAGAATATAATATGTAAATCACTTTGCTGTACACCTGATAATTTTAGGTTGTGTTAGGACACGACATTGTAACAAGACTTTGCTCGATGGGGCACTCATCTTGAAAACCCTGAGCTACCATAATAAAGGGGCCGTGTGGAGAGTTTCTGAACATTTATAATGATGGATGGAGAGATGGACAGGTAGAGAGATGATAGATTAATAGATAGATTATGATGGGTGAACAGATTTCCAGGGAGCCCCAACTATGCATGGCTTCCCAGCTATGAAGTTGGATATGTGTGTGAAGTCTTCTCTAGATGATTCTAGTCTCAAACCCTTAGTCACCTCAGCTGTTCAAATCTTTCCAGCTGAGATTTCAGGCACTGAGAAGCTGACACCAGCCAGCACCTCTGCTGTGCCTTGTCTCAATTCCAGACCCACACAATCTGTGAGCATAGTAAAACGGTGATTGTTTATGCAACTACGTTTTGGAATGGTTTATAAGGCAGCAGGCAGACAATAGATAACATGCATATACCATGATTACCATATGGAAAAATGTGCCTACTCAAGGTAATGAAATACAACACAGTCTGAAAGCTGAGTAAGTAAGATGTGTTGATGGCTTAGATGAAAAAAGATAGCAATCAAGAGGTGGGAAAGGGGATGACTCCAAAGGTTTTTTGCCTGAGTAGTGGGATACTTGGATACATTTCCCCGGTTACAGAATGTTGGGGAATTTGGCTTGTTGAGTGAGTTTGGCTTGATCATGTTACTAAAAGGACTATGCAACCGATGTATAGGACAGAAAGCAATTCCTGGAGACGTCCTGGCTAGGCCGCTTCTGGTCCTGTATGCCCTCAGATCTGTTCTCTGTCCGGCTGTGTTCTGTGTCTCAGAGGGCTGATAACTTCAGATCCTGCTCCCAGGTTCCTGAGTGAGATTCTGGCTGGGTTTGGCCAATAGGAGGCCAGTAGTTGATTAGAGGGGGCTTCCCTGGTGACTTAGATGGTAAAGAATCTGCCTGCAATGCAGGGTTCAGTTCCTGGGTTGGGAAGATCCCATGAAGAAGGAAACGGCAACCCTCTCCAGTATAGTTGCCTGAGAAGTCCCATGAACAGAGGAGCCTGGTGGGCTTCCGTCCGTGGGGTCGCAGAGTCTGAGACACTGAGCAACTAACACACATTTCCCAGGTGGCTCTAGTGGTAAAGAGTCCGCCTGCCAATGCAGAAGACACAAGAAACGCAGGTTCAATCCCTGGGTCAGGAAGACCCCCTGGGGAAGGGCATGGCAACCCACTCTAGTATTCTTTACTGGAAAACCCCATGGACAGAGGGGTCTGGCAGGTGATAGTCCGTGAAGTCGCAAAGAGTGGGACACGGCCGGGCACAGCACACGCACACAGTTGATTCGAGAGCTAAGAGAAGAGACTCCAGGACTTTCTCCCTTTCTCTCTCTGCCGTGGGTAGCAGCTCTAGTCTCCAGCCATTGTTCCATCTCTCCTGGGTTCCACCTCCAGGCCTGCTGTGATTGCAGCTTCCAGCAGGGACCCTTGGGTTCAGTAAGTCCGTCCCCTCCTTTGGCCTTCCAGCCAGCTGAAGTGGCAGCAGCTTCCGGCTGTAGCTCAGGGCGGCAGACTGGTACCTCCTGTCCTACGAGTTGGGACATTAGATTAGAAATTAAGTGCACAATGAATGCAGCGCTCTTGAATCAACCTCAGACCAGCCCTCCAATTCTGGGTATGCGGACCAATCATCTTCCACAAAACCGGTGCTTGGTGCCAAAAAGGTTGGAGGCCGTGGCTCTGCCTGACCTCTGGGTTCTATCTCCTGTCCAGCCAAAGCTTTCCATTCAATTCTCTCTGTTATAAATATGTAAAGTCATTTGTTTCACCATCTTGCCCCTGACCATAGCAATCTAGGTTCAAGATTCAAGTGTACATGTGCAGGCTCAGGGGAGCCGCAAAGCAGCAGACTCCCAGGCTCCAAGGTGTTTACCAGACCTTCACCTTGGGATTTGCTCATTCCCGACCTCTGCACTTTTGTACCTGACATTCCCTCTGTCTGTGTGCAAAGTGTGATATCTGTGCATCCAAGGCAACCCCCCCTCACCCGCTTTCAACCCCAGCTCAGAACCCGTGACCTCCTGTAAGCCTGTCACCAATGGCTCACCTGTCCAGCCCCCAGCCCATGGCCTTGGCTCAATGAAAAACCACTTGCTGACAAATTGCTCAGTATTGCATCCTGTCTTCCACCTCTGTGTTTGGCTCACAATGTCCCTTTACTGGAAAACTCCTACTCAGCCTTCAAAACCTCCTTCAAGTGTTCCACCTGGGGAATAAGACATTTCTGGCAGGTTTCCTTCCATATTCCTGCTTCTGTCCTGTTTCCTGGCAAATCACATTGTAGGCACTTTACACATCCCTCTCCAGTATGCAGCTGCCAGCTCCTGGGAGGCGGAGGTAAGTCATCAGCTGGGGTCTGGGCCCCAGTGGCCTTCAGGGACTCTTGGTTGAACTCTAGACACATGGATGGCCATGCATTTTCATTGGTTGCAGGCAGGTGACTTTGGTCTTCCCAGTCTGCTTACAAATCTCTCTTAGGGGGATTCCTAATTCTTGTGCAGTTTGTTGGTACCTATTTTAGGGCAGGAGGAAACCAATAAATGTGTCATCAGACATGAACAGTGTCTATTTCCTTCAGTGTCATAAACTTTTCTTCCTTCTTTGTTCCTTCGTTCCTTCCTACCTCTTTCTTTCTTAGCCTTTTTTTTTTTTTTTGCCTATGCCCAGTCTTAATTGTCACACTTAGGGTCGTCTCTCTTCACTGTAGCATGTGGGCTCTCTTAGTTCAGTTCAGTTCAGTCGCTCAGTCGTGTCCGACTCTTTGCGACCCCATGAATCGCAGCACGCCAGGCC
>SJYX01015466.1:147569-174521 GCA_006410675.1 Oreotragus oreotragus | reverse complement strand
TTTAGTTCCTCTTCACTTTCTGCCATAAGGGTGGTGTCATCTGCATATCTGAGGTTATTGATATTTCTCCCGGCAATCTTGATTCCAGCTTGTGTTTCTTCCAGTCCAGCATTTCTCATGATGTACTCTGAATATAAGTTAAATAAGCAGGGTGACAATATACAGCCTTGACATACTCCTTTTCCTATTTGGAACCAGTCTGTTGTTCCGTGTCCAGTTCTAACTTGCTTCCTGACCTGCATACAGATTTCTCAAGAGGCAGGTCAGGTGGTCTGGTATCCCCATCTCTTTCAGAATTTTCCACAGTTTCTTGTGATCCACACAGTCAAAGGCTTTGGCATAGTCAATAAAGCAGAAATAGATGTTTTTCTGGAACTCTCTGGCTTTTTCCATGATCCAGTGGATGTTGGCAATTTGATCTCTGGTTCCTCTGCCTCTCCTAAAACCAGCTTGAACATCAGGGAGCTCACGGTTCAGGCTCTCTTAGTAGGGGCCTGCAAGCTTTTAGTGAGGCATGTGAGGTCTAGTTCCCTGACTAGGGATGGAACCTGGGGCCCCTGCATTCGGAGCACAGAGTCTTAGCCACTGGACCACCAGGGACGTCCCCTTTCCTAGCTTTTGAGTGAGTGAAGTCGCTCAGTCGTGTCCGACTCTTTGCGACCCCATGGACTGTAGCCAGCCTACCAGGCTCCTCCCTCCATGGGATTCTCCAGGCAAGAGTACTGGAGTGGGTTGCCATTTCCTTCTCCAGGGGATCTTCCCGACCGAGGGATCGAACCCGGGTCTCCAGCATTCCAGGCAGATGCTTTAACCTCTGAGCCACCAGGGAAGCCCTAGCTTTTCTCTCTTCTTAATTTATTAGTTTTACTGATTTTTATTTTTTCTAACTTTGTATTTCAAAATCATTTTAGATGGAGAGAAAAATTACAATGACAATACAAAGAATTCCCATCTATCCTTCACCCAGGATCCCTAAAGATTAACCTTTTCCCCGTATTCATGGTCACACCCTCTCTCTCTCTCCATATATACATGTGTATTATAATTATTTTAGTTAATTCATTTTTGGCTAGAGATCCAAGTTCCCTGACCAGGGATCAAACCTGGGGCCCCTGCATTGAAAGTACAGAGTCCTAACCACTGGACCACGAGAGAAGTCCCATACATGTGTATTATTATATACATATACTGTGTAGATAGCACATAATATATATGTATTGTGGATGTATATATGTTAAATGTGTAGCTATGTATAAAATACAGATAGATGTAAAATAAAATAGCTATGAATGAAGTCGCTCATTCGTGTCCGACTCTTTGCGACCCCATGGACTGTAGCCAGCCTACCAGGCTCCTCCCTCCATGGGATTCTCCAGGCAAAAATACTGGAGTGGGTTGCCATTTCCTTCTCCAGGGGATCTTCCCGACCCAGGGATCGAACCCGGGTCTCCAGCATTCCAGGCAGATGCTTTAACCTCTGAGCCACCAGGGAAGCCCATAACTATAGATTAAAAATTGTTTTTGTGAACCATTTGGGAGGGAGTACAATGACCTTCTTGGTTCTTAATCACTTCCTGTGCCTTTCCTAAGAATACAAACATTATCTTATGTAACCAAAGTGCAGTGTCTAAATCAGGAAATTTAGCATTGCTACAAGACTACTATCTCATCCACAGACTGTATTCACATTTCACCAGTTGTCTCAATCAACTCCTTTCCGGGGGAGTCTGTTTTTCCCTTCCTAGGGTCCAGTCCAGGACCACAGGCCACAGTCCGAGGTCCTGTCTCTCCAGTCCTCTTTTATTTTATTTTTTTTAACATGTGTCTCTATTTCTTTCAGCAGTAAAATACACACTTTTAAAATATTTTTATTTTGTAACTTTTTACTTTATATTGGAAAATAGCTGATTAACAATGTTGTGATAGTTACAGGTGGACAGCAAAAGGCTCAGTCACACATATACATGAATCCATTCTCTTCCAAACCCTCCTGCCACCCAGGCTGGCACATAAGACTGAGCAGGGTTTCCCGTGCTATACAGTAGGACAGTCCTCTTTAATCAGGGCAGACCCTCAGCCCCGCTGTGTCTTTTAGGACCTGACTTTATTTTTTTTTCGGCTGCCCCACGAGGCATGGGGGAATCCTGGTTCCCTGACCAGGGATGGAACCCATGCTCCCTACTGTGGAAGCCCAGAGTCCGAACCACTGGCCCGCCAGGGAATTCCCGAGACCTGACATTTTTGGAGCATCAAGGCCAGTTGCTTGGTTTCCTCATAGGTCTCACCACGTTATTACTAAACTCTCTTCTTGTCCAGACTCAGGGGAGGACTCTTTGCAGGGGCTTGTAAAACCTTAAATAAACGGCATGGACAAATTCCACTTTGACCACTATCTTGTTAAAATTCCTCAAAAAAGTTAACTCGTTGGGCCCAAAGTGTGTTAACAAAAGCCAGGCTGTACTTCTAGTATTCCCCCTTCCTCAAAGGATTTTATGTGCCGTTTAATGATTTTTCACAAATAGTCTTTCTTGCCCTTAAAGTCGGATTAATTGAATTTTAATTCAGTGGGATCACTCTCTAAAAAGAGAGACACTAGCTCTGCAGGTCAGGTCAGGGCCGCTCCCCCTAATTAAGGGCTTTCTAAAACAGCGTGGGATTCTGAAGGTGAGAAAGTCTAGCCAAGCAGCACCCTAAACTCATGTCTATTTTGGATCATAATGAAGAAATCCCTTAAGAATTCCCGAGTGGTCCAGTGATTAGGACTCCAATCTTCTCTTGCAGCGGGCATGAGTTCAGTCTCTGGTTGAGGAACTAAGATCTTGCATACTGCATGGTGTGGCAAAAAAAAAAAAAAGAAAAAAAAATCCCCCTCTTCCTTCTTTTTAAAAAATAGTTAATAATTTATGTATTTGGCTGATTAGTTGCAGCATGAGGGATCTAGTTCCCCGACCAGGGATGGAACCCAGGCCCCTGCATTAGCAGCATGGAGTGTTAGCCACTGGACCAGCAGGGAAGTCCCGAAATGTCCTTTCCCTTCCCAGCAAAGGGAATTCTGGATGGCCTATGAAGGGAAGCCAGTCACCAAGGCTTTCTGGGCTCTAAAAACTCACCTGTCATATTTAAGGCCCCTGCCTTTGATGGATGGGGGTCGTAAGACCATTCTTCTGGTGGCTATTCATATTAGCCGCCCTGTTCTTTCTTTACAAAATTTTTTTGAACAGCTAAACATAGTTGACTTTTGAACTGTGGTGTTGAAGAAGACTCTTGAGAGTCCCTTGGACTGCAAGGAGATCTAACCAGTCTATCCTAAAGGAAACCGGCCTCGGATATTCATTGGAAGGACTGATGCTGCTGCTGCTGCTGCTAAGTCACTTCAGTCGTGTCCGACTCTGTGTGACCCCATAGACGGCAGCCCACCAGGCTCCCCTGTCCCTGGGATTCTCCAGGCAAGAACACTGGAGTGGGTTGCCATTTCCTTCTCCAATGCATGAAAGAGAAAAGTGAAAGTGAAGTCGCTCAGTCTGTCCGACTGTTAGCGACCCCATGGACTGCAGCCCACCAGGCTCCTCCGTCCATTGGATTTTCCAGGCAAGAGTACTGGGGTGGGGTGCCATTGCCTTCCCCGGGAAGGACTGATACTGAAGCTGAAACTCCAATACTTTTGCATCCAATACTGATGCGAAGAACTGACTCATTGGAAAAGACCATGATGCTGGGAAAAATTGAAGGCAGGAGAAGGGGATGACAGAGGATGAGATGGTTGGATGGCATCACCGACTCAACTGACATAAGTTTGAGTGAACTCCAGGAGTTGGCGATGGACAGGGAGGCCTGGCGTGCTGCAATTCATGGGGTCGCAAAGAGTCGGACACGACTGAGCGACTGAACTGAACTGCAACATAGTTGAAATTCCCCAAAATACAAAAGACTACACCAAGGAAAGCAGACTTTCTCTCCCGAATTCTGGCCTCAGTCCCACCGTTCTGGCCTCAGTCCCACTGTTCACACTTGTTTCTGGCCCAGAGGACTTGAACTTAACTGAATGAATTTTACTGAATGAATCCGTGAGCCAAAGTTTGTTATTTCCCCCTAGAATCCTGCCCACTATTTTCCTGATCAGCCTGGCCTGGACTAGAGTTATAGATAGATAGCTAGATAGATGATAGATAAAGACAACTCATACTGAGAGTTCTAGAAAACATTCTGACTTCAAGTGGTCAGAACGATTACCACATGAGAAATACGAAGCTAGCCACAGCCACTCCACGTTGATGGTGGCCAAATGCGGGCTGCTAGTGACCTCGGGTTGGGGAAGGCAATGGCACCCCACCCCAGTACTCTTGCCTGGAAAATCCAATGGACGGAGTAGCCTAGTGGGCTGCGGTCCATGGGGTCGCTAACAGTCGGACAGACTGAGCGACTTCACTTTCACTTTTCTCTTTCATGCATTGGAGAAGGAAATGGCAACCCACTCCAGTGTTCTCGCCTGGAGAATCCCAGGGATGGGGGAGCCTGGTGGGCTGCCGTCTATGGGGTCACACAGAGTCGGACACGACTGAAGTGACTTAGCAGCAGCAGCAGTGACCTCGGGTTCCTGATCCACAAAGCCGCTGTTTATTTTTCTTTCCTTTTTTATCACGCCACACAGCTTGCAAGGTCTGAGTTTCCCAACCAGGGATCCAACTCAGGCCACAGCAGTGAAAGCAACGAGTCCTAACCATTGGACTGCCGGGGAATTCCCAGCCACTGTTGGGTTTCTCAGGGATTTTCACACTGTTCTTAGTGAAGGGCAAAAAGAGAGAAAACACCTATTTCCTTCTCCAAGAGAGGGGGCCTGGAAAACTCAGACTCCAGACAAAGGGCAGCCTTTTGGGGAGGCCTTTTCCCCGAAAGGAAGGTTTTGAAGTGAAGCAGAACTGTGTGGTCCTTGCGCTCCATGTCCTCCTCCTGCCTTTGGTCTGTGGAAAAACTTTAGCCAAAGAATAAGTGTACTCAGACAAGTGAGAGAATGCAGAAATAAAGGGAAACAGTCCAGCAAGACTAAATAATTTGCCATGAAGTGATGGGACTGGATGCCATGATCTTAGTTTTCTGAATGGTGTTGAACTTTAACTTAATGACTAATAGTAGATTAGTCATTAAGCACAGTCAAGGACATTCAGTTTCTCCTCAAGGGCAATAGATGATATTCTGAACCACATCCTGTGAGCTGTGTGGTAGAGGCCGAAACCCCAACTAGCTGGAAGAAGTTAACTACATGAGAACCAGACTGTAGCCATGACGTAAGCTACCGTGATTCTGAGAACTGGCATCAAAAGAAATGAGGACAAACTGACTCTGGAATTGAAGACTGACTCTACTTAAGACAATCAAGATGCCGCTGGACAGACCACCTGTGACCAATTTCAAGATGGCTGTGAGAGCTGACCGTGCTATTTCTGCAAGGAGCCTATGAAAGCTTTTGTCCGAGGATTGTGTGGCGCTGGTGGGGAGTTGGCTTTCGCACAGGAGTCCGCCCGACTCTCCAGGTTGCATGCATCCAAAATAAAGCTAATTTTCCTTTCCATCAGCCTTGCTTGTTTCAGTTCAGTTCAGTTCAGTCACTCAGTGCTGTCTGACTCTTTGCAACCCCATGGACTGCAGCACGCCAGGCCTCCCTGTCCATCACCAACTCCCGGAGTCCACCCAAACCCATGTCCATTGTGTCGGTGATGCCATCCAGCCATCTCATCCTCTGTCGTCCCCTCTCCTCCTGCCCTCAATCTTTCCCAGCATCAGGGTCTTTTCCAATGAGTCAGCTCTTCGTATCAGGTGGCCAAAGTATTGGAGTTTCAGCTTCAGCATCAGTCCTCCCAATGAACACCCAGGACTGATCTCCTTTAGAATGGACTGGTTGCAGTCCCAGGGACTCTCAAGAGTCTTCTCCAACACCACAGTTCAAAAGCATGAATTCTTCGGCTTCTTCACAGTCCAACTCTCACATCCATACATGACCACAGGAAAAACCATGGCCTTGACTAGACAGACCTTTGTTGGCAAAGTAATGTCTCTGCTTTTTAATATGCTGTCTACGTTGGTCATAACTTTCCTTCCAAAATGTAAACGTCTTTTAATTTCATGGCTGCAATCACCATCTGCAGTGATTTTGGAGCCCCCAAAATAAAGTCAGCCACTATTTGCACTGTTTCCCTATCTATCTGCCATGAAGTGATGGGACCAGATGCCATGATCTTCGTTTTCTGAATGTTGAGCTTTAAGCCAAATTTTTCGCTCTCCTCTTTCACTTTCATCAAGAGGCTTTCTAGCTCCTCTTCACTTTCTGCCATAAGGGTGTTGTCATCTGCGTATCTGGGGTTATTGATATTTCTCCCGGCAATCTTGATTCCAGCTTGTGTTTCTTCCAACCCAGTGTTTCTCATGAGGTACTCTGCATATAAGTTAAATAAGCAGGGTGACAATATACAGCCTTGATGTACTCTTTTTCCTATTTGGAGCCAGTCTGTTGTTCCACGTCCAGTTCTCACTGTTGCTTCCTGACCTGCATACAGATTTCTCAAGAGGAAGGTCAAGTGGTCTGGTATTCCCATCTCTCTCAGAATCTTGCACACTTTATTGTGATCCACAGTAAAAGGCTTTGGCATAGTCAATAAAGCAGAAAATAGTTGTTTTTCTGGAACTCTCTTGCTTTTTCAGTGATCCAGCAGATGTTGGCAATTTGATCTCTGGTTCCTTTGTCTTTTCTAAAACCAGCTTGAACATCTGGAAGTTCACAGTTCACATATTGCTGAAGCCTGGCTTGGAGAATTTTGAGCATTACTTTGCTAGCATGTGAGATGAGTGCAATTGTGCGGTAATTTGAGCATTCTTTGGCATTGCCCTTCTTTGGGATGAGAGTGAAAACTGATCTTTTCCAGTCCTGTGGCCACTGCTGAGTTTTCCAAATTTGCTGACATATTGAGTGCAGCACTTTCACAGCATCATCTTTTAGGATTTGAAATAGCTCCACTGGAATTCTATTACCTCCACTAAATTTGTAGTGATGCTTCCTAAGATCCACTTGACTTCACATTCCAGGATGTCTGGCTCTAGGTGAGTGATCACACCATTGTGATTATTTGGGTCATGAAGATCTTTTTTGTACAGTTCTGTGTATTCTTGCCACCTGTTCTTAATATCGTCTGCTTCTGTTCGGTCCATACCATTTCTGTCCTTTACTGAGCCCATCTTTGCATGAAATGTTCTCTTGGTATCTCTGATTTTCTTGAAGAGATCTCTAGTCTTTCCCATTCTATTGTTTTCCTCTATTTCTTTGCATTGATCACTGAAGAATGCTTTCTTATCTCCTTGCTATTCTTTGGAACTCCACATTCAAATGGGTATATCTTTCCTTTTCTCCTTTGCTTTTCGCTTCTTGTCTTTTCACAGCTATTTGTAAGGCCTCCCCAGACAGCTGTTTTGTTTTCTTGCATTTCTTTTTCTTGGAGATGGTCTTGCTCTTTGTCTCCTGTACAATGTCACGAACCTCTGTCCATAGTTCATCAGGCACTCTATCTATCAGATCTAGTCCCTTAAATCTATCTCTCACTTCCACTGTATAATCATAAGGGATTTGATTTAGGTCATACCTGAATGGTCTAGTGGTTGTCCCCACTTTCTTCAATTTAAGTTTGAATTTGGCAAAAAGGAGTTCATGATCTGAGCCACAGTCAGCTCCCGGTCTTGTTTTTGCTGACTCTATAGAGCTTCTCCATCTTTGGCTGCAAAGAATATAATCAGTCTGATTTCGGTGTTGGCCATCTGGTGATGTCCATGTGTAGAGTCTTCTCTTGTGTTGTTGGAAGAGGGTGTTTGCTATGACTAGTGTGCTCTCTTGGCAAAACTCTATTAGCCTTAGCCCTGCTTCATTTTGTACTCCAAGGCCAAATTTGCCTGTTACTCCAGGTGCTTTTTTGCTGTCTTTTAAGCTGGGAGCACCTGGACCTACAAACAGATTTTTTTTTTTTCTTTCTTTAATCTTATTTTATTGGATTCCAAAGTTTATACTTTTGAAAGGTATTGAACCCATATCTATGTATCTGTGGGCATCCCTGGTGGCTGAGAGGTTAAAGTGTCTACCCACAATGCAGGACTCGCTGGTTCAGTCCCTGGGTCGGGAAGATCCCCTGGCAAAGGAAATAGCAACCCACTCCAGTATTCTTGCCTGGAGAATCCCATGGACAGAGAATCCTGGTGGGCTACAGTCCAGGGGGTCGCAAAGAGTCGGACACAACTGAGCGACTTCACTTAGTTATTTACTTACTATATATCTGTATTCTAAGGTGCATTGTATTCTGGAGATCTTGCCCTATCTTGGCGTGCCTACTCACTTTTTTTGGCTTCACTGAGTCTTAGTTGCAGCACTCGGGATCTTCATTGCCACATGCGGGATCTTTATACTTGCAGCACGTGAGATCTAGTTCCCTGACGAGGGATCAGACCCGGGGCCCCTGGATGCGGAATGCAGTCTTAGACACTGAACCACCAGGGAAGTCCCGCTAACAGATGTTGGCGCCCAGTGTGAGGCTGTGATCTTGCAACATCGGGCTCCAGCGAGGGAGTCGTTCCTGAGCCAAGGCACCACCTTCATGCTGCGCTGGGAAGGCTGTGAGGAGCCGCTGGCCCCGGGAGGAGGTTTGAGAGGACGTTCCCAGTGGAAACCATTTGTTTTGGGGGATCCTCTCTCTTTCTCCCCTGCTCAGCCCTGACGGCCGGCCATACTACGCTTTTCCTTGATGGGACGAAAAGACACATCTGAGAAGAGCTGACAGGCTCCAAGACACCTTTAAGTCCACCACTGTGCACACGGATAACTTCTCTTTTGAGTATGAACTATGCTATTTTGGCATTTTGTAAACTGGTTGTGATGTGTGTCTGATATGGAGGACAATTTTTGTAGCAGAGAAAGCTGGGCTGATAGAATCCTGTTTTCAGAATTCTAATCCTGAGAGAACAAAAATGTGCCTAGGAGAAAACTTGAAGTGAGCTCTTATCATGTCCTTAAAATACAAACAAAGCCCACTTTGCCTGAGACTTCAGTCCTAGGTTAATCGGTAGAGCTTCAAAAGATGTTTGGGGTTTATTAAACACACTCTCTTGTTCCACATTAAAGAGAAAGGGTGCTATGAGAAAAATTCAAGTTTTTGGAGATTATGAAATATGTTAAATTTTCCGATCAGAAAATGCTGGTATAACAATTCAGTTACTTGTTTCTTGGTTTTGTTAAGGCTTTTAAGGGTTAAAAATTGTAAATATGTAATGAAAGCTACTAGCATGACAAGGAAAGCATTTCAGAGTGTAAAGCAACTATATTCGTTGCAGGTGAGAAAAAGTGTAGAGAATGGAGGTGTTTTTGTTGAGGAAAAGTGCTGAAAATTTTGTTCAAGAGCTGTTTCTGGATGGGGGAAAATAAGAGATTGATCATATGGATACAAAGTAAAGGGTTTGTGATAAAAGGGAACTTTAAGAGGAGCCTTTTGTGTGTTGTCAGGAGTGATTAAAATTAGAATGGATTTAATTAGGTAAAGCAACTTATAGTAAACTGGTAGAAGATGGGAGTTTTTTTTCTTCCTGCTCTGCCATGCAGCTTGTGGGATCTTAGTTTCAGGACCACGGATTGAACCTGCATCCTCAGCAGGGCGAGCACTGAGTCCTAACCACCAGGAAATTCCCTGGAATTTGGTTTTCTTTCTCTCTGTTAAAAGAACAAAAATTTCCTGGAATATGGGGCTTTTTTTGATAACAAATAGTATGTTTCTTTCTCTAGCTAAGTTTGAGTATTCCCAAGGGCCCTGAGGCATCTCAGGAAAAATAGTAAAGTAAATTGGATTATTTGGTAGATTAAATGATATTAGAAACACTTGATAACTTTCAGATCATACTGCTGAACTGGGTAAGAAATTGAAATAACATTATGGAAAGCTATTGTTTTGTGGCAAACCATATTTCATTTTGTTATTATTTTTTTTTTTTTACTTTTGGTATTTTAAAATACCTTTTGGGTGATCCACTCGGCATGTGGGATCTTAGTTCCCCAACCAGGAATAGAACTTGAGCCCTCTGTAGTGGAAGCACAGAGTCTTAATTGCTGCACCACAAGGGACATTGCTTCACACATATATTATTTTAAAAAACAAGTGGGATCTTCCCAGACCAGGGATCAAACCCATGTCTCCTGAATAGACAGGTGGATTCTTTACCACTGAGCCCCCCAGGGAAGCCCTCAAACCATATTTTTGACCCCAATGTCCAGGGTGGAAAAGACACATTCAGAAAATAATACAAAAATGCATTTTGATTGTTATCCTCATTGTAATGTCTACTAGTTTTCAAAATTTTGTCCAGGTGCTATGACACAATAATCAGAGAGGGGCAATGTTTTCATAATATAAAATACTGATGCTAAGCTTGGAAATTGAGATTATTTCCAACTCTGTGTGCATTCCCCAAGTTAGGCTGGGCTTCCCTGTGGCTCACTGGGTTCCTCATTGTAATGTCTACTAGTTTTCAAAATTTTGTCCAGGTGCTATGACACAATAATCAGAGAGGGGCAATGTTTTCATAATATAAAATACTGATGCTAAGCTTGGAAATTGAGATTATTTCCAACTCTGTGTGCATTCCCCAAGTTAGGCTGGGCTTCCCTGTGGCTCACTGGGTAAAGAATCCACTTGTCAATGCAAGAGACACAGGTTCAATCCCTGGGTCAGGAAGATAACCTGGAGAAGGAAAAAGCAACCCACTCCAGTATTCTTGTTGGGGAAATCCCATGCATAGAGGGAGGCTGGTAGGCTACAGTTCACAGGGTCACAAAAGAGGAGTTTGCAACCAAACAACAGCGACAACAACACCCCATTTCAGCAGGAAGTAGTAAGTGGTGGTTGCCCCATTCCCTGGAAGAGCTGGAACAAACTGGAATGGAAATGGAACCAAATCCAAATTCTTCTGCTGAGTATGATTAACCTCTGTGTTTAAAACTTTATTCCCTTTCTTGTTCTGTACCCATTCCTCCTCAAGATTGAGGAATATCACAAAAAAGGGGCGGGGGGATTGAGACAGAGAAGGACCCGTCTCTGCGTTCCTAGTCCCCGCAGCCCCCAGCATTTTGGCACCTGGGACAGGTTTCATAGAAGACAATTTTTCTAAGGAACAGAAGTAGAGGGGATGTTTTTGGGATGCTTCCAGCACATTACATTTATTGCATCCTTTATTTCTATTATTATTACATCAGCTCCACCTCATTTTATCAGGCATTAGACCCCAGAGGTTGGGGACACCTGATTTCCCCCCATAACCTCAGCCTGCCTTCTGTTGTGGAAAAAATTTTGGTAACAACTCCAGGCAAGGGGCAGCCAAGGGAGGCTCTTTTCCCCCTAACTCATGACAGCAGTGCACCTTGGCACAAGCAGAAATCAAAAACTCAGGACACCCCTCTTGAAACAGCTAGAGACCATCTGCTGAGCAGCTTTGCTAAGGAAGCACTTCTTCTTGACTCTGCCCTCTGAAGTGAGCATTATTCTCATTTTATAGAGGTGGAAGCTGGGGTCCAGAGAGAGCAAGCAGTTTGCACATAGTCACACAGCCAGGAAGTAGCAGAGCAATGCCCAGGACTTTCCTATGAACCCATCCTTCTTTCTTTCCCAGACTGCGGAAGAGAGCCTGACTCCGGATCTCCACAAGGCCTTTTATAATAGCCTCTGCACTCATTTGTTTAACCTTCACCCAACTGGTACTTCCTAGGTGCCAGGCTCTCTTCCTAGAGCTTCACAAATAGCAACTCCCTTGAGCTTCCTAACAGGCCTGTGGGGTTCCTGTTACTCTGGTGCCATTTTACAAATGAGGAAACTGCAGCACAGAGGGGTGCAGTAACTCCCCCAAAGTCACACAGGAAGTGGTGAGCGGGATTGGCATCTGGACCCAGGCTGCTGGGTTTCAGAGTGAATGTTCCCTACCTTCCCTGAAGCCAGATCCAGGAGGAGAGGGGGCAAGGAGATGCTACACCAACAAATGAAAAAGCAGAATGGGACACCTCCCCAAAATTCATGGATTAGAAACCCATCTTTTGCCCAGTTTGAATGCCAAGAGCCTCACTGAAAGTCACATCTGGGCAGTGTCTTCACCGGGCTTGTCAACCCTGCCATTCCCACGGAGCCCTTTCCTGTGGGAACAGCAGAAATGGTGTTCAAGAAGGACCCTTGGCCCTACTGCTGGCTGTGGCTACAGGAGCCACGGGGTCCAGGACTGGAAGGAAGCTTCTTTCTTTCTACCCTTCCCAACCCATGCCAGGCGGCAGACGTCCTATGTGAGCTTTTTGTTTAGTTACTAAGTTGTGTCTGACTCTTTGTGGCCCCACGGACTATACCCCGCCAGGCTTCTTTGTCCATGAGATTCTCCAGGCAAGAATTATGGAGTGGGTTGCCATGCCCCTCCTCCACGAGATCTTCCCGACTCAGAGATCGAACCTGAACCCAAGTGATTGATCTCCTTCCTTACCTACCTCAAATTACAGACCACTCTCTCTCCAGCACCTAAGACGCACTGCAGTGTGACAAGAAAAACAAGAACACACCTTAGAACTTCTTTCCTAGTTTAATCTGAAACATACCGGCTGTGGTCCAGTCACCTGCAGCTGCCTCCTGCCCCCTCTACCTGACCACCTGAAGTGAAACTTCCTCCATGATGCTTTGTTCCAGTTCTTGGGTCCTTGTCTCCCATCCTAATTTTGGCTTGGAGCTCTAGGGGCTGGGAGTCTGTGCCCAGAGCAGGTACCTTGATGGAATGTAAATATCTGATTGATCAAACATGCAGTGTGGGTTTCACATTGTGTCAACTGGAGAAATATTTATTAATGGCTTTTGGTCAACACATGTCCCTGGTCCAAGGATGACATCAAACCTTGTTCCTGACTTTCCAGGTGCTTCCAGTTTAGTTGTGGAGATGAGACAAACACTGCAAATAATGAGCTGAAGAGTATTCATCTTCACTATTTCTTAAAATTCAGAGGCAGGAAAATACATACACCTCAGGATAGGATGAAAAAGATATCCATCTTTTCCCTTCAACCACAAATAAAATAATAGACAATAAAAACAAATGAATTAATGAGATAAAATAAATAAAATAAAAAATAAAGAGAAAATAAAAGTAAAAGCAGAACAAATAAAATTAAGTAATGAAATAAAGTTAGTAAAAACAAAATGAATATAAAATGAAATAATAAGCCGAGTAAAATCATAAAGTGAATAACGAAACAAAAATGAAATAGAAAATTACTATAACAACTAAAAATAAAGCCAACACAATAAATATAAGAAAATTAGTAAAATGAGAAGGAAGGTAATGAAAGAAACACTGAAATGATTGGAGGGAACAGAGTTACGTTTGTTGGGCAGGATCTCGTTGTTTTCCGCCTGCATTTGGGCCCCCGGGTGTCGGCCAGAACGAAAGCTCGGCGCGGGGAAATGCTGGGTCGCTAATGCGCGGCGCCCTCGGGTGGAATGGCTTTCCGAGCCGGTAAACGTGGAACCTGGCCGGGAAAGAGGGGCTCCCCGGGCCGGCACCACCGCGGCCCCTTTGGGCCGGTTCGCCGCGTCGAGCCAGCCGCCGGCAGGTGGCGCCCTGAGCCCCGAGGCCCGCGCACCGCTGGCCGAGCAGGTTCCTCCCAGACAGCGCGCGCCTTCGCCGCGGCCCCCGCTTAGTCCTTTGGAGTCTCCCCTGCCCCCGCCACCTGCGGGCCCTCGGCTGCTCCTTCTGAGGATGAGCCGCACGCGTAATGATGACTTTGGAGCACCTGGGGGGGAAAATGTCGCATCAAACGCAGGGTTCTTGCCACAAGACCATCAGTGGGAGACTGGACAGAAGGATGGTTCATGCATCCTTGGTTGATCTGCCTCGATGGACTACACTGTGTCCTAAAAAGTAACTGAAAGTGCGAAATAAAATTTTGAAACGGGAGTAAAAAAAAGAAAAAAATTCACCTGCCTGCTGCCTCCGGGGAAAGGCTATTCGTCCAGAGTAGCTAGCTACCTGTGGCTTTAGCAAGGATTCAGTGAGGGCAGAGGGCGCTTGCAGGCGGTCTGCGCGCAGCCCCACAAGCCCCGGGAAAGCCGTGCTGGGGGAGGCAGGGGGGCGCAGGGGGTGGGGACGCGGGGACCAGAGGCCGCTCACATGCAAATGCAGCTGGGACAATCCGGCCGGGCGCCTCCGCGCCTCCGGGAGGCCGAGGCTGGGACAAAGCATTAGCATTTTCTACATGTGAAAAGCCCGCATTCCTGGGCGGGGAGGCCGCGAGGGCGCCGCCCCCCTCTCCCCATTCACACTCCGGACCACACAGAGCGCCTCTCGCGCCAAATGCTCGAAGGTTCGCTCCAGCTTTTCTTTTGACTAGGGCGATGCATCCGAAATGTAGATATTTCCCTAAACGCCGGCTTTGACATTTAATGTGATCCTAAGTAGCCAGAAATGTGGACTGGATTAGGAGGAGGCTTGGGGCCCACAGGGACACTTGGCCAAATCCGCCTAAATCCTCCTGGACAATTGTTTGTCACCACACGGATCCCCTTTGCCCCAAATGAGGGGGCTAATGAACTGCGCTGCCTCCTCCCGGGGCACTCCCACCCAGGAGCCGGCACGTCGGCCCGGTTCTTCCCAGGGAGGAAGCCAGACCTAGTTTGCAAACTGCTCTGTGAAGGTATAGGTTTGGTTCCTTCAGGCTGGGCTGGCTGAGTCTGACCAGTAACCCACCCATGCTGGGTCACTATTTAACTGGCTTGATGAGGCTCAGAGGGTCAAGGATGCTGAGGCCCCCTGCGAACCCGATTATGTTAATAAGCCATCCCCACCTTGAGAGAAGCAGTTCCTGTGACACTGCCCGACCTAGAAAGGAAGGCACCCAGAATCTGTGCTGCAGACTTTATTATCTAGAACGATCCACACACTGTATACTGTACAGCCCTGTTTTCAAAGTATTCGGGATCCAGGAAGGGGAGGAAAAGATGATGAACAGCAGGCTCAGCCTGAAAAATCCGCCAGGTTACCATGGGGCCCCCCTGAAAAGCTTACCGTCCCGGAAGTACCTCTGGGTAGCATGTGTGGGGTGAATGAAGGCTTGGAACCGAGCAGGTATCTCCCTGGGAGTTAGGGACCAAGGGGCCAAGTGAAAGGGCCGGAATGTGTACACCCTGGAACAGGAACCACGTCCTAGGGATGGGAAATGGTGACCACTGTGGGGGACAGCAGATTCCAGTCTGGATGTAACACCCTGGGTGTAAGAGTTCAGTGGGCAGAGGGGAGTGGCTGGAGTGCAGAGACCTCTGGGGTGGGGGAGTCGGAGCTGTGCTGCAGGTGATGAGAGGAGGAAAGGATGGGGAAGGGGCCTCCTGTCAGAGGAGGAGGGCCTGGGTGAGGCAGGTTAAGAACAGGATGAGAACATAGGATGATGCCAGTATATAGGAACACCCCTCATGGCCCAGACACTGGACACAGCCAGACCTGGAAGGGTCCCCTCGCTCGCTACCACCCAACTCCCCAGTTCCAGTGGCTCAGCAGTCTCTGCTTTGATTATCCTTCATATATTACACAGTAGAAAATTAAGAATTTCCTTTTGAACATCTGGAGCTCATCTGGGCTTTAAACCTCATTCCAAGTCTGTGAGAGAGGTACTGTTATTGTCTTCACTTCACAGATGAAAAAAGAAACAGGCACAGAGAGGCAAAATACCGTGTCGCAGATCAATTCTGTCCCGGTGAGAGAGCTGAGATGTGAAGCCAGTCCAGCAGTCTGGCTCCAGGGTCATCTTCCCCCAGGTGGCTTCCAAGTCATCGAGGATGACTGGGCTGAGCAGGTCCTTTGGGCAACAGGGAGGTGAATGCACTCAGCTGTAGTGCACGTCTTTGCATTCGGGCATCTCATTTTAATTTTCACAGGAGGCCCTGAGTAGTTAGCTTCATTGTGCAGAGGGTCAAAAACTTCAACAGAGATCAAGGCACTTGGGTTGAGTAAGGGGCAGAGCTCCCAGCAGATTGGCCCCAAAGGGGTTCTGCATGGTGGGAACACCAAGAGTGCTATTCTGAGAAGGGGGTAGGGGTACGAGTGGGGCAGGAGAGACCCTTGAAGGCATTGGCTCTGCTGGGGGCCACCCTGCACAGTCTGAGAAGGGACCCATGCCGTGAATTCTGGCCCACTGGGCTGCTGAACAGGTGGTGGGGCTTGAACAAAAGCCAAGGAGGCCTGTCTCAGAATTCACAACCCCATCAGCTACGACACCACCCTGAGAGGCCCCACACCTGTTAAACTGCAGAACATCATCTACCATAGAAGAAAGGTATGATCGAGACACAAATGGTCAGGGCGGGGGCGGTGGGGTGGAGAAATTGGGACTGCGAGGAAAAACTTCCAGGACATGGCATCTAAAACCTCTCAGCACTGTTAGGGTTACCTCCATTAGCAGTAAGTGAAAGTTGCTCAGTTGTGTCTGACTCTGTGACCCCATGGACTATCTGGAATTCTCCAGGCCAGAATATGGAGCTTCTTTACCAGCTGAGCCACCAGGGAAGGTCAAGGATACTGGAGCGGGTAGCCTATCCCTTCTCCAGCGGATCTTCCCGACCCAGGAATCGAACCAGGGTCTGCTGCATTGCAGGAGGATTCTTTTTTTAGTGAAGTATAATTGCTTTACAGAATTGTGTTGTTTTCTGCAGGTGGATTCTTTACCAAGCTACCAGGGAAGCTCCTCCAGAGCAGAGATGGTGACCGTTCACAGACTGTGGTCAAAAAAATGAGTGGGAGAAGCCTTCCTGGCTGATGGACTCAGAAAGACAAGTCATTGAGGTGAAAAGCCTCCATTTACTGTGCCCAGATCTGCTGAGGGTGGCTGTGGAGGGGAGAGCTGGACTGCTGGAGTCAGAATTTAACAATGCCTCAGATCTAGAGTGCTCCAGCTGGGAAAAGCCTTCACTAGCCTTCTAAGATGTGCAGGGTTGTACCTGCACCTGCAGCTAAGGATGGATACATGATTTGAACTACAGAGGAGATGGAGGCTGAGGTCTGCTGAGTGTTTCTGGGGAAACCTTGTGCTTGATGGTTTCCGATCATGACAGGGTGCCTTTACCTTCTTCAAATTTTATTTTTGGCTGCGCTGGGTCTTTGCTGCTTGGGGCGGGCTTTCTCTAGTTGTGGTGAGTGGGGGCTACTCTTTGTTGTGGAGCTCAGGGCTCTCCTTGTGGTTGTTTTTCTTGCTGCGGAGCGTGGGCTTCCTTGCCCCACGGCGCATGAAATCTTCCTGGACCAGGGATCCAACCTGTGTTCCCTATATTGCCAGGAGGATTCTTCACCACTGGACCACCAGGGAAGTCTTGCTGCTGCGTCTTGCTTCAGTGCAGATATGATGCTGGAACCTCCTGTGACCAGGGGGACAAAGTCCAGATGCTCTGTGGGAAAACAGCTGAGTCCCTGACAGCATCACTGAGCACTAAAGCCAAGGTCACCAGCTGCCTATGGATCCCCTTCTCAAGTGGGATAGAAACTATCCACTTTGTGCTACTCACAGCCAAGGGTATTCTTATTTAACAGCACCACGGGGCTTCATGTGCCTCTTAGCTATTCCTGCTTTCCCTCTTAACTAATCAGCAAGTGGGGAAAGTTTCAGTTTCTTGAGATGTCTCCAAAGATGTATTGCCTTCGAGTTCAATTACAGGCCTTCTACCACCCATATGCTACCCAAGACCTGGTGGGCTCGCAATTTATGAAGCGTGTGGGCTTTGTCTGGAAAATGCCCTGGCTAAGCTCTAATCCTTTGGCCACCTGATGCGAAAAGCTGATTCATTGCAAAAGACGCTGATGCTGGGAAAGACAGAGGGCAGGAGGAGATGCTGGGAAAGATAGAGGGCAGGAGGAGGAAGGGTGACAAGGTGTGGCATCAGTGACTCAGTGGACATGAGTCTGAGCAAACTGGGAGAGAGAGTGAAGGACAGGGAAGCCTGGCGTGCTGCAGTCCACTGGGTCACAGAGTTGGAAACGACTGAACGGCAACAGGCAAAGCTGCCACCATCCTGCGGCACACACGTGGGTCCCACAGAACCGCTGCACATCTGGGGCTTGGGGAAGCGGCTCCTGCAGATTTCGACCAACACCGGTGCAGCCTACGACTCCCATCTCATTTGGAAAAGGCTTCGAGAGGCCCGAGGGAGCTAGGCCACCCGTTTTCTGTGTCCTCCAGGAAGGAATCTACTCTGTATATGAAACAACTTGTTTAATCTCCAAGTCGTGTCCGACTCTTTTGCGACCCTATGGACTGTAGCCCCGCCACGCTCCTCTGTCCATGGGATTCTCCAGGCAAGCATGCTGGAATGGGTTGCCATTTCCTTCTCCAGGGACTCTTCCTGACCCAGGGATTGAACCTGCGTCTCCTGCACAGGCAGGCGGACTTTACTGCGGAGCCACCGGAGAAAGCAACTGCCACATGGCAAAGAGCAGGCAAGCCCCGTGCACACCCATCCCACGTTCAAATGGAAGGAAAACCGTGCCCCCTTCTTCGAGTCACTCGTGGGCAGAGTGTGGTCACATCACACTCGGCTCCTATAGATCCCCAACTAAAACGTTTGGTTTCAGCAACAGAATAATTCAGATGCAGTTTCTGATAAACCATGTGCTTCTCTCAAGGCTCCGCTCTCCATTTGTGAAAACCGAGGAACCGTGTAGATTCAGCTAGTGTGAACCTGGTCTTCCAGGTCGGGAACTGGAGAGATGCTGGCGGCAGGGACGATCCTGGACGGCCAGCTTTCACGAGTCCAAGCCTGATACCGACTAGGGGGTCGCCCAGGCTCTCCAGAGTCAAGTCCGCAGCGTGTCTTGTTCTTCCTGCTTTTAAGCTTAACGTACTGACCCTATCGACACATTTTGGCCAGGTCAATCCCGCAACACACACCTGTCTCTTAAGAGAAAGAAGCTTTTCAGTTCCCGTTTGCATCTGCAATGGGATTAGCGATGAGCCTTGAACTCCCTGCTAAGACTCCCTAACTGGTGCCTCTCCCTAACGATACAGGAGGGTGGACATGGCCGGTGTCCTGAGTGCTGTTTCTCATCATCTGTAATTTTTAAGCCATAATTGATTCCTATCAGTCGTTGCTTCTTAACCCAACCTGACCAGCCCTATGGGTCTTACTATGCGTTTTCTGACCCCCTTAGTCACAACGAGGTTATGACGCGTCAGCCCCTGCCTTCTGCCCTGCGCAACTTCTGGATTGGCTACTCATCTGCTCACCATGTGGTATTCATTGTTAAAACTTTAACATGAAATCTTGAATGCCAACATACCGTAACCATCGCAAAAAAGACAAAATGTATTTAACAAGACTGTTCTGATAAGACTGTTTTAATTGCCTTTGACAGATATATCACATAATGGCTTAAAATGAATAATCTAGCAAAGATTATATGGAAAACAGATGAAAATGAGTTTGTGAATCCTTAACTGTATTAAGCTTCCAGCCAAAAAAAATTAAAAATAAAATAAAAATCAGGGGTTAAAATCGTTTCAAAATTGTGTCTTCAAAACTAGCACCCTTCAGCATCTGTCTTTTATTCATTTTGCTATGATACAACTAAAAAGGCTTGTAAATATTTCCCTGGGTCTCAGGTAACAGTTTTCCACGAGCAAACTATCACTTTCTCTGCACAGTGAACGCTGGCATTTGGATGGGCTGGATCGGGTGGACGGGCTGGAACACTGGCTTCTTTCTCATTTCAGAGAGTGTTTTCACTGCAGGGAGCAGCTGATTCCTTTTGATGATCTGTAAGGCCAGCTGGGTATTACCTATAAAAACACTTCCTATTACAAAAAAGCATGTAACAATAGCACCACCTAACAAAGCAAGCCCGTCAAGTCTCAAAAGGGAGGAAAAGATGATGGAGAATAGCAGAGGTCTGCAACCGCTGCTATACACTAGGATCACGTGATGCCCCCTGCACCATCCTGGGAAATTCTGATTTAAGAAATTTAGCCTGTGAGCTAGGGGACAGAATTGTTGGAAGCTCTGTATTGATTTTAAGGTGGAGCCCAGTTTGAGAACTTAAAAGGGCTCTAGACTGTGCATTAACCGGGCCACGCCTTTCAGGAGGATGAGGCCTGCTGGGAGCCTTCTTCAGCAATAAAAAGAGGGGAGGCTTGTAAGGATTTCCACGATCAGCAAGGGGGTATGACGAACAACTCTTAATGCTTCTGCGCCCCCTCATCTCTCCCATTCAGCTTCCTTTTCTACTTCACATCGTCTCTCATGTAGGCCCCACAGCCTTTCTTCTAGGTCATATATGCCCCAGAGGCATGACCTGGATTTAGGCTTGAATAAAAAATCCTCAGCAGGAACTGGCTTACGGCAAAGCTTATTAACGACATCTGTGTTTAAAACACTAAGGTGTACAACCCAAAGCCACTGCATTCTGTCTCCAGTTCTCAATTAAGAGTCATTTGGCAAAAAAAAAAAAAAAAAAAAAAAGAGTCATTTGGATGCCGAAGAGAAAGGTTAATTAGTAGAGATGAATTATAACTGTCAGAAGTTATGCTATTCTGCATTTTCACAGATAAAAGGATATACANGGGAAAAAAAAAAAAAAAAAAAAAAAAGAGTCATTTGGATGCCGAAGAGAAAGGTTAATTAGTAGAGATGAATTATAACTGTCAGAAGTTATGCTATTCTGCATTTTCACAGATAAAAGGATATACACTTAACCTGCAAGAAGTAAGAATTTGCAAGCTATCAGAAACTCCCTTGTTTAGAAGAATGTGATGGTTAATATCTCTTCCATTTCTAAGAGAAAAAGCAGACACCAAAAATCTCAGGCTCTTTGCAGGGCCACAGTCAAGAGAAGAACCACTCACCATTCTGTAGCTCAAGGTAGACGGCCAGCAGGATGGCTTCAGGGGGTACCTCTTTGGGATGGATCATTGAGGCCGCCTTCACTCAAAACAAGAGACCCATGAGAAAAGGGTAGCTTAAGATACAAACTCTGAGTAATGCCAAAAAAAGAAAGTCAATCTACCAATGTCGAGGCAGCAAACTTACTCGAGCTCACTGGGACAGTACAGTTCTGCTCGGATGGCCCTCAGCTGTCTGTCTTCATCCCTCCCAACTAAACTAGACATGTAATTTTCAGTACATATTTATCTTCCCTTGCTTAGTCCATAGTAAGTTCTTCACAGGAGAGCGCTCCTTCTCTCTTGGTCTTCTCCTGCTTGGGATTCTTCGAGCTCTTGCCTATGCTTGTTTTCTGTTTTGCTTTGGCCATGCCCTGCGCCTTGCAGGATCTTAGTTCCCCAACCAGATCCTGAACCCGTGCCCCCTGCCGTGGAAGTGTGGACCTAACCACTGGACCGCCAGGAAAGTACTGAGTTAACATGCATCTGAGAATGAGCCCTTTCCAGTTCTGTGGAACCCCTCTGGGGCTGCCGATGGCAGTACCTGTTCCCCTACTACAGGCTGGGTCCCTGCCTGTGACTGGTCCAAGGACGGGCAGGGGACCTAAAGAGCCCCGATCAAAAGTTACCAAGACCGGCTGATGCGGCCCCTCTGGGTGGGAAGAAGTCAGAGGTCTAGTTCAGTTACATGGCACCAGGAACGTTTATTGTGTGCAGAATTTCTTGGGTACTGACTCTGTGAACCCTTCTTTCTAAAAAGGTGTATTTGTAATCTAGCTTTTTGAGTGGACAGAGATTCACGCAATTAAAAACTAAACAGCAAACAGGTATCCAGGGAACAGTTTCCCATCTCAGTGCTCCAGCTACACCACACCTCTCCTGTCACCCCTGGTAGCCAGTGTTAGCGGTTTCTGGTGTACTCATCCAGAGATCCTTTATGCATACATAGGGTTACATAAAAAGTGTTGGGCATTTATTTGTTCTTTTCATTTAAAATATGTCTCAGATATGTTACTGTTTTAGTATGCAAGGTTTACAGCTGCCTTGGGTTCAACTATACAGAACACCATTACTGATTTGACTGAGCACTGATATAGATGTGGTTAACAATCTTTTGAAATACTGATGATTAAAATTTTCAGGAAAACTCTCCTTTAGGTGCCTAGGTTCATTTGCAACAACAGTCAGTTGTGTACTTTGCAAGAATATGTCTGGGAACTTGCTTGGTGGTCCAGTGGCTAAGGCTCCATGCTCCCGGTGCGGAGGGCCTGAGTTCCATCCCTGCTCAGGGAACTAAATGCCACAAGCTGCAACTAAGACCCGGCACAGCCAAGTAAATATTTTTTTAAAAGAGTATGTCTGGAGGAGTTATATTCCAATGTTTAACAAACTGACCAGAAGTCGGAATGCATACAGGATGACAGAGCCCAGCAATTCCAAGCCCCCTGCCAGCTGCTCCACGAGGCGCCGGCCCTGGCCCAGCCTCACCTGGTGGAGACACTTGCGGGCTTTGTCATACTCGCTCCTCAGACAGTAGGCACTGCCCAGGTTGAACAGCATCACGGTCCGGGCCGAGCTGACGGAACTGGGGTAGCACTGAGGGGCCCGCTTCCCAGCTGGGGAGAAGAGCAGACCCGCGTGAGGAGGCCAGGCCTGGGCACGGAGGCAACCCGTCCACCGCCCGCGAAGCTGCCCAGAACTTGAGCCTGGCTGTCCTCCTTGGGCGGCAGAGGAAGGCCACGGAGGCTCGAGGGAGAGTCTTTGGGAAGCAGTCTGGGCTACTGAAGTCTTTACAAAATGTCTTACTTACAAGATTCCATTGCTTCATTTTCACCTTTGTCTGATCCTACAAAGACACGAACATAAATCTGAGGGGGCCAGACAAGAAGAGTATATTTCCCAAACAATTTTCTTTATGAAATGGAAATCTAATATTAAGGCAATCTGTCACAGTATTTCCTTTTCTACATGGTGGAGGTTCTAACAGCACTGGTGGCTCAGATGGTGAAGAATCTGCCTGCAGTGTGGGAGACCTGGGTTCGATCCCTGGCTTAGGAAGATGTCCCGGAGGAGGGCATGGCCACCCACTGCAATATTCTTCCCTGGAGAATCCCAGGGTCAGAGGTGCCTGGAGGTCTACAGTCCATGGGGTCGCAAAGAGTCAGACATGACCGAGCACCTAAGCACACAGGTTCTAATAAAAGACACGAGAATGCCACCTCCCACCCACCACCACCCCCAAGTCTGAGAAATAACCTTGAATAAAGGGAATTCTAGTCTTGCTCCCTCAAAAATTTAGCCATGATTTAAAACTGACTTTTGAATGTGTTTTTACTCTCCCTGGGATTGTAGAATCCCTCCACAGAGAAAAACACAGTGCAAGAATCAAAACAAATCGTTCTGGACCTCTTAGTGGTCCAGTGGTTAAGACTCCGTGCTCCCAAAGAAGGGGGCCCAGGTTCAATCCCCAGTCAGGGAACTAGATCCTACATGCTGCAACTAAGGCTCCAAGCAACCAAATAAATAAATAAAGAACTCCCCCAAAATGAACCGCTCTAACACCGTCAGTGTTTCCAAAGTGAGAATTTAGCAATTAGTACGTGGTAAGTACGGCTGAACTACAGACTGCCGACCTATAACTCCCTTCCGTTCACAACTGTACCCTTAAATGTCTACATGTCCTGAGTTACAATGGAAAGGCAGTGGCAATGGTGAAGAGTTCTGATCAAACATGTCTTCCTTAACCTTGGTCCTGCTCGTTTGAAGAGATCCCTAAGGAGACATCAGTGACGTTCTCCGGATTCAAGTGAGTAATAGCATCAGAGATTCTGTCCAGAGAGATGAGGGCTTCTGCAGCATATAAATGACCCAGGAACCTGAAATGAAAAAAAAAAAAGGGGGGGGGGAGTTCCAAATTGAAACGTATGTCATCATAGAAATACCCAACGTATAATAAAATCTGGTGTATACGTAAAAATTTCACATATGTTAAGAATCACTTAAATTTTTCTCTTTAAAAACATCTTAAAATATACAATAATTTTTGTGTTAGCTAAGAAGGAACAAATGACACACATCAAGAGAGCAGTTTAAAAGTGGGCAGTAACAAAAGTAAGTAAAAATAAAAGTGGGCGGTAAATCAACTGTATTTCAATAAAAACTTAAAGTACAGTTGACAAATGTATGCCGTTCTATTTATACAGAGAATACCGTCGGGAAGCGATGAAGTTCTAAAGGAAGTGGCAGACCCTAGGACGTGTGCCCTGGGAGCAGAGGATCAGAGTTGGGGCTCTCCAGCCTGTGCTGCCTCCTCAGCCAGAAGGCCCCGGGGCACCAGACCCGATTTGGGTCGGACCAGCTCTATTTCTTTGAACTTATTTGGAACTTTGGCTGCGCTGGGTCTGTCTCCATCGCTGCGTGCTGGCTCTCTCTGGTTGCCGCGAGCGGGGCTGCTCTCCAGCTGCGCGGCACGAGCTGCTCGCTGTGGTCTGTCTCCATCGCTGCGTGCTGGCTCTCTCTGGTTGCAGCAAGCGGGGCTGCTCTCCAGCACGAGCTGCTCGCTGTGGTGGCCCTTCTTCTTGCAGAGCACAGGCTCGAGGCGCCGCAGGCCTCAGTGCTTGCAGTACATGGGCTTCAGGCTGAGCTGCCCCGCGGCACGTGGGATCTTTCCCGAGCAGGGACAGAACCCGTGTCCCCCGCGTCGGCAGGTGGACCGTGAGGCGAGCCCCTGGATTGGCCTCAATTCTACCGCGCGGCGCCCTCCCCTTCGCGTCCTCTCTCCTGGGTGCAGCTGCTGCCAGGCACACGTGGGATCTTTCCCGAGCAGGGACAGAACCCGTGTCCCCCGCGTCGGCAGGCGGACCGTGAGGGAGCCCCTGGATCAGCCTCAGGTCTACCGCGCAGGCGTCCTCCCCTTCTCGTCCTCTCTCCTGGGTGCGGCTGCTGCCAGGCGGACCGTGAGGGGAGCCCTGGATCGGCCTCCATCCTACCGCACGGGCGTCCTCCCCTTTGCGTCCTCTCTCCTGGGTGCCGCTGCTGCCGGGCAGGTGTGCTTCCTCCAGGTTTACAATAGCCTGGTTCTTCCCGTTCTTCCTTTGAGCCATTTCCCCAAGATCATCTGATTGATTTCTCAAAATTAAAACAGCCTTAGACATAATACTCCTTTGCTCAAAATCCTAATGACTCCACTTGAGAAAAAAACTAATCTAAACTTTTGTAGATTTAAAGCTCTCCACAGTTGGGTTCCGCTTTCCTGTATCCAGTTAACATCTCACTCCCCCAAAGGTTCCTCTGTTCCCGTCACTGTCCTGGGCAGAAACCCCACTGCGCTGCCTGCAGCCTTGCCTCCTGGGGTGCAAAACCAGGCCAAAACCGAACTCCTCTGAAAGGCCAGTTCAGTTCCCAACTCCTTGAGCCAGCCTGTCCCAACTGAGTCTGTCCACATGGACCTCGAGTCCTCAAACCTTAGACTCTTTCCAATTTGACCATTTTTCTGGGATTTGTGCACGCTCAAGAGCAGTTCTCTCTCTTTTCTTGTTTTGGCTCTGCTGCACGGCCTGTGGGATTCCATTCCCTGACTGGGGATCCCATCCAGGCCCTCAGCAGTGAAAGCACGGAGCCCTAACCACTGGACCATCTGGGAATTCCCAAGAGCCATCTCATCTCTCTCTCTCTGTTTTTCTTAAGAGCTATGTCTTTATTAAACAATTTCTTTCTTCTAACTAGCAGGAGCTGTAATGCCCCCACTTTTTAAAGTTAATTTTTAGTGGAGTATAGTTGATTTCCAATGTTGTGTTAGTTTCTGCTGCACAGCAGAGTATGTCAGTTATACATAGACATATATCCACTATTTGTTAGAGTCTACTCTCATGCAGGTTATGAACTCTCATGAGTTCCCTGTGCTACAAACTAGGTTCTCATTAGTCTATTTTATATGTAATGCTCTTCCATTTTGCTTCCCCACCAGATACCCTAATAGAAATGACAACCTACAAAATCAGTAAGTTTAAATATAGTTTGAAATAAGATGTTTTAAAAATTGCATTAAACCAGAATCCATAAGCCAATAATCATAAAACACAGACACATTCGACTTTCCTGGTGGTCCAGTGGTTAGGACTCCATGCTTCCAAGCAGGAGGTGCAGATTCAATTCCCAGTCAGGGAACTGACTCCATGCTTTCAAGCAGGAGGTGCAGATTCGATTCCCGGTCAGGGAACTGAGAATCCACATGCCCTGGCGAGGCCAAAAAAAAAGAAAATAAAAATACCCTCCTCCCACCCATAAACATACAAATTCAGAGAAACACTTCAAACCACTTCAAATTCTGTGAATTTACTTTAAAAAGAAAAAAAAAACAATTAAATGCCTTCATGACACTCGAAGCCCAGACCTTCGGAGGAAGTACACGAAGGCAGAGCCGCTGTGGCACCTGGGCTGTCTAAGGCAGAAAGGCTTATCCTCACTGCAGAGATGGGGGTTCTGGCTAGTGATTAGAAACCAAAGATGAGGGTAGAATGGTTAAAGAGAATTACAGATGAAATGATCAGACATGGCTTGGCCAATCCCTCAAAAAATCATGAAGCCTAAGAATGTTGTTGCTTTGATGTTCAGAGGGAAGAAGTTGATAAAGGAGGTTGAAAACCCTGCCACAATGCAAAGGAAAGAATCTAATTAGGATTATTTGACAACAGTGAAGACCATGACAGTCAGAGAATTTTTTAAAAAAGCAGCAAGGATCTGTATTTCATTTTTGTTAAAAAGAAACACACACACAAAACCCTGCTCCACCGACGGCCACGCACAGCACCGTCTGAGCAGCGGGTGTCTGGCAGGCACAGGCCAAGGTCCCTGGCTGGGCAACAGGAAGGTGCCTTAGAGGCAACCCGACTGCCTTGATCTCAAGCCCCGGGCCCTCCAGGCCTGGAGTGTAGACGAGCTTTTCTCACAGGAGAGCAGGGACTCTCATACTTGAACTGTGACAAGTCTCTCTGTTCCTGGACGCTCTT
>SJYX01015466.1:28851-147329 GCA_006410675.1 Oreotragus oreotragus | reverse complement strand
GTGGGGGGAGGGAGGGGGGGGGTGGGCCCTCGCCGTGCAGCCTGTGGAATCTTAGTTCCCCAACCAGGGATCAAATCCGTGCCCCGCTGTGGTGGAAGCATGGGGTGTTAACCACTGGACTGCCAGGGAAGGCCCAAGCAATGTTAACTTTAGACGCTTATATAAAGACGCTTGACTCTGCTAAAGTAGTACTTTTATAAAAGGCAAAAATAAACATTTACAGAACTGTTCCTCAGGGTATGACCTCACAGTTCCAGGTGTTGCATGTTACAAACAAAGGCCACTGAAAGGGAAAGGAACGTATTTTGGAAATTGTGACTGTACATAAAGGAAGAATGTAAAAACAACTGTCCTGATATACAGAGTACCCATGGTCTTGGATCAAATTTCCAGCATCAGCATCATACAAAGATTCAAAGAATGCTGCACGTTACTCAATTTTCATAAAAGAAAAGATGATGTGCTTTAGAAAATTTTAGAGTGACAATGACATTAATATCGAAGAGGCATCTGAAGAATTTAAATAAGACTCATGTTCTCTGGAAAGGGTGCAGTCGTTTGGGAAAATATTTTAAATTCAAAGCAGATTTATCCTGTTGACCCAACTCCTTTTCATGTGGGTCTTTTCACTGAGGACTCAGCTTGTTTTGGGAGCTAGTATGTGATACTGTGCCCCCTCAGACCCAGAATACAGAGTCCAGAGTTTCTGCTTCCTCATGCACAGCATGGCAAATGCCGTTTCCAATAACCCTCGAAGCTCAACAAGTGAAAAAAAGTTTCACTACCAAACACAAAAAAATTGGCAAATTAAGAAACTTCTTTGCTTTCCCTAAGAGAATTTACATTCCACTGGGGAAGTGAGAGAGGCAGTATGCACCACAGTCACAGAAACCCTCCAAACAAAACAAACACACAGGGTGAGTCACACTTACTTCAGAGATCCTGACAGCTTAGGCTGCTGAAGAAGTTTATCTGCGTGATTCAGAGCCATAAGGTTATCACCCAAAGCCAGAGCCACGTAGGCACTGCAGGCCAGTATGGAGCATCTGGAACACAAAAGGCGAGGGCTGAGGAGACCCGAGTCTCAGGGCGGCGAGGGGCACGCTTGCTACGCAGGAAAGGACGGCCTAGACTGCCAGCCGTGGCAATCTGGACGCCAGGCAAGGAGCGCGGAAGCCACGGTGCTCACGGTAGCAAGTAGAAGGATGTACAAACCACCACCTGAGGCTCGGTTTAGCTGTTTACCTAAATCATCTTTAGCTTCCATCCCATCTCCCACAAAATAACCCTCTGGAGTCAACAACATATGCTTAGCCTGTAGAAAAAAATGTCGTTAATTGCCTAGTGGGAAGTTACTCCCATAGAACGTTTCTTTTAATATCCTAGAAATAAAGCTATAGAAGCACATTTGTGACTCTGCTAAGAAACACAATTAACTTACCGAAAAATCCATTTTTTCACATGTAAAAAAAATCCATTTTTTTACAGTAAGCTCAGCTTACTGTAAAGTGTTCTTCTCTGAAAGTATTAAGAAGTCTATAGCTTTTGCTAAGCCACAGTATCAACAGTAACTAAAAGAATTTCATTCACATAGGTACTATTATCCTAAATGAATATTCAAGGCTAAAAAAAAAAAACCCAGGATGAATAAATGTGAAGATAAAAAATGTTAAGTTACACTGATTTTGCTAGGTTGGGCTGGAAACGTAAACTTCTGTTTGGTTTTCTACTTAACGGGCAGCTCATTTAAAACGAGTCTAGCTAAAGACTTGGCACTAATAGATCATTTGAATGGTAAACAACCGCTCCACAAAGCAATCTTAAAATAAACCCCTGTCAAATAGAAATGAGGTCTGAATGGCCAGCCACAAATGACCTGACATCAGATACAGGGTTCTGAGTTATGTTTACAAATTACAATACATATGTATATCATGAAGTGCACTCCGGTTGTAATTTCCGTCTGGGAAGAATGTGATCATCCTAGCAACACAGCTTTCTAATACTCTGAAATTCTCTGACTAGAAATGCCCCTCTGGTAAAACCACAGGCAGGCAAATTCAGAAGCAGCCTGTGTCCTCCTCACTGCCTCACTCCCGGTTGCTGGAACCTCAGAAAATTGTCCACTAAAGGAAAAGTAGCCCCTCAGCCCCTAACAACGCAGAATAGGAGGCTGGCACAAGGAAACAGATCTATGGCCTGAGGCTGTGATGATAAGGGCTAGAGGACTGCCTAGTGTGGGTCCTTGCTTTATGAAACTCAGACCCAGAGTGACTAAATATATTCTCTGGCTCGGAGTATATGACCAGGGTCAGGACTAACAGTCCCCATTCACGGTTCTTCCCACAGTATCACACTGCTTCTTGCTCAGTTCCTAAGACTGCCCTAAAAATAAAGTATAAAGAATGGATTACATTATGATTTTTCTAGTGCGTACATAACTATGCACACACATGCCACCTATCTTTTTATCATATATTATTCTTTTTACTTTTTGGCTGTGTCGTGTGGCACGAGGGATCTTAGTTCCCCGACCAGGGATAGAACCTGCGGCCCCTGCATTGGGAGCATGGAGCCTTAACGACTGGACTGCCAGGGACGTCCCATAATCTGCCTTTTTAAACAGGAAGAAAACAGAATTTACTTGAAATGTTACAAGTTCAAATTTTGTTACTGAGCACATAATTTAAAATCTGAACCCTGTTCATAGAGGAGAGTCACTTAAGATCAGCAAGCAGTGTCATTACCAAAGGGATTTTCCCGACAAGCCTACAGTCATCCTCATGTCTCCAACAGCTGTCTTCACTGACAAGGCCATCCCGTGGCAACAACGCCCAGGGGCGTCCTCTGTGACGGAAGACTCCAGGGCCCAAAGGAGGGAGGCACTGGCTGGTTATCTCCCATTTTCAGGAGCACTTCAGTGGGGAGCTCTGTGTGGTGAGATCAGGGTGACTTAATTTCCTCTTTTGGTTTCTTTACAGCTTTGTTTTTGAATGGCAATAAACATTCATTCATCACTCAGATATGTACTGCTTATGAAGAAGAATGACTTTTAAAGGCCAGGGTCTTGGGCTTCCCTGGTGGTCTAGTGGTTAAAAATCTGCCTTGCAACACAGGGGACACTGGTTTGATGCCTTGCCTGGGAAGATCACACATGCCATGGGGCAACTAAGCCCATGTGTCACAACTACTGCAGCCTGTGTGCCCGGGAGCTTGTGCTCTGCAACAAGAGAAACCCTCCCACCACAACTAGAGCACAGCCCCTGCTCACCGCAGCTAGAGAAAGCTCGTGCACAGCGACGGAGACCCGGAGCAGTCAGGAATAAATGAATGAACAATAAAAATAAAATAAAGGCCTAGGTCTCCAGAGGCCCTAGGCCATCCTCAACTCATGGCCACTTGAATGACAGTCACACAACTGAATACTCGCTTCCATCTGTGACTCTTGCCAAAGGACAGGGCAAAGCGTAAGCTCCTTAAAAGCAGAAGCTCGCCCTTTCTGTCTCCTACACAAAGGCTGGAGCAATTTCTCAGTGTCTGCGCAGCTGTTTAACAGGCCAGCACTGTAAGAGGCACAGCTTTCAACACCGCAGATCTACTTCTCCAGGCACCCAGACGCCCACCTGCCCAGGTGGCAGGCCACCTTGCTGACGAAGCCGACTCCCCTCTGGCTCCCAGACGCAGGCTCCCGGGCCAGAGTCTAGGACAGGCCTCGCCTTAGGCAGGCTTGCTGGGAAAAGCCTGCCCTGGCCTCTCCTGACAGTAGGGGGGCTATTACTGCTCCAGCCCACTGTCAAGCCCACTTTGGGTCCAGAAATCAGTCATGTAAGATTTGCAGCAGGATTCTGCTTCCCAAACTATAATTATGTACGAGGTAAAAACTGGTTTTCCTCAGTTTTTACCTTTTTCCCCATGAGACACCATGTCAAATTAGAACAAGGTGAAAGATTCTACTATTAAAGCAAGCTCCCTATTAAAAAAATACTTGAATACGTGAACGCAAAACTCTCTGCTCAAGAGTCATCACATTAAAGTACGTTTCCGCGCCTGAAACTAAAGCTAACATTCATACTCCTCTTCTCGGATGGAGTGCCTTCCCATCCACCCTAAGGCATCTCTTACCACCCGCTCCCTCTCTTTCCTCTTGGGAAACAACACTCCACACTGCGTAATTCCTGCAGACTGGTCACACCAGAAACACGCTTGGCTCTAGAGAAATCGCTTCACTTCTGATAGCTGCTACTTAAAATACTGACCCCGCCACCCCCCGCCCGCCTCAACCTGCCCCACCACTTCCTCGAGTCACTGTCCAATCTGCTTGACCAACCGCTCAGTGGATCTGACAGGTCATCAGACCGGAAGAACTATACCTCAGGGGAAGGGGCATGCTTGCTTCACCCGCCCTGCTGCGCACCCCTCCACCGTGGGGGATCCCACACACCCCTGCCCGCCCCTCCACACGCTGGAGGAGCTGGCTCTAGAGCCACTGAATGCCAACCCCTGGTAAAGAACAGAACAAAAAAGAAGAACAAAGAAAAGAGAGAAACGGGGAACATTTTTTCCTTAAAGGACCACACTACAGCAACAAGCCATTTAAGACTGAGCATTAGAACGCGTCAAGCCATATATTCTGTGGGTGAAATGAACCTAAACCAAGTGCCTGGAGCAGCAAAGTCAGTTCAGTCACTCATCATGTCCGACTCTTTGTGACCCCACGGACTGCAGCACGCCAGGCCTCCCTGTCCATCACCAACTCCCGGACTTCACTCAAACTCATGTCCATCGAGTCGGTGATGCCATCCAACCATCTCATCCTCTGTCGTCCCCTTCTCCCGCTTTCAATCTTTCCCAGCATCAGGGTCTTTTCCAATGAGTCAGTTCCTCCCATCAGGTGGCCAAAGGATTGGGAGTTTCAGCTTCAGCATCAGTCCTTCCAATCAATATTCAAGACTGATTTCCTTCAGGATGGACTGGCTGGATCTCTTTGCAGTCCAAGGGACTCTCCAGAGTCTTCTCCAACAACATAGTTCCAAAGCATCAATTCTTTGGCACTCAGCTTTCTTTACAGTCCAATTCTCACATCCATCCATGACTAGGAAAAACCATAGCTTTGACTAGATGGACCTTTGCTGGCAAACAGCTCAACCATATCAAAAGAGGCTACACTGGGGGTAAGCCCAGTCAGTCACCATTTGTCAAAAGTAAATAAATTCACAAAGTGACCTCATGACACACATTATTTGAAAAACTGGCTCAAAACATCCTATAAAGAATTTCTTCCAACAAATTGAATATGGTACTGGATTTTAAAAAAATTTTTAATGTACATTTCAAACTGTTTCCATTTATCTACAGAAATCTAGAAAATGTTAAACTTGTCAACTCCAGCTCTTAAAATTTAAAGCTTCATGTCTTCTGTAAACACGTCTCTTTCTAATAACTGTTCTGCTACTAAGAGCCTTACTGATAAACACACCTCAAATCCAAAACTAAGAGAGGATCAGCTCAAAAAAGCTGAGCAAGTTTTCCTCTTCAACCAAATCTAGCAACTCAAGGAATCCAGTCCTACCCCAGGCAGCAAATAAAAGGCAACCTTCACAGACACAGCATCTTATGCACGGGCAGGACTGTAAGACCACTCAATTCGACTTGACAGAAGAGGAAAGAAAGGCCCAGATGGGTTAAACGATTTGTCCAATGTCAGCAGGAACCTTGTGGGGTTTCTCCAGAGTGGGAGACCACTGAAGAATTATCCCAACCCTGACTTGTGATTAATCTCATCACCATTCATCTAAACGGGGTCCTGGGACTCAGATGTGAATCGTGCTATGTGAAGACAAGCTGCTGATAAGATGAAGGATGGATCCCACGGCAGGTTCCCTTTTCTGGAAGAGTTTCCAAATGAACACGTATCCGTAGGATCAGACCCGGTTAAAAGAGCGAATCGGGGCCGAGTCCCTAACAAGAGCAGTACGAGAGTCAGGAGGTTATTAGCCACGGTATTGTCTTAGGTATGTCTCTCCAGCAGAAGTACCTGGCTAAGACCAAAAGAAATAGGATTCCTTAAGTACACTAAAACTGCCTGTGGTATTTATGCCATCCACCGTTTGCTCGGCTCATCTTCTTTTATAAACACTGGGCCCTGGGAGGTCCCTTTTAAGTGAATGGGAAATAATTCACTGGGTGTCACATCAGAAGTCTATAAGAACCAATTAAGGTTCCATAATTTATACTTGTGGAATAACCAAGCCGAGTTAAATTTGGTCCGAAGATTCTTTTTATCCATTTTGAGCCTCTTACTAAAAAAAAAAAAAAGAAAAAAAGAAATATTGAAATTAACTGTGTCAGCAAAAAAAAAAAAGACAAATATGAAATTTTGTTTTTATTTTGTATGTTCTGATTTTCTCATACAGACACTTCCCATATTGGCCCCAACGTTATTTCTTGCCCTTTTCCAGATCTGTTATACTCTTTTTCAGGTTCTAGAGAAGCCTCTAATTTATCTTTAGAAATTAAAAGTTCGCTAATACCACAATCTCAGAATGAATAACAAAGATGTCCTGAAATATGCAACATATAAGACTTTGTACATATCCATGACAGTTATTAAAATACCACGCAACAATGAAATATCAATGTGACTAACCTTGTGGACTTCTTTCTTTACTATTAATAAGATGTGCTTAGTCGCTCAGTCGTGTCTGACTCTTTGTGACCCTATGGACTGTAGCCCACCAGGCTCCTCTGTCCATGGGATTCTCCAGGCAAGAATACTGGAGTGGGTTGCCATGCCCTCCTCCAGAGGAGCTTCCCAACTCAGGGATCAAACCCAGGTCTCCCACACTGCAGGCAGATTCTTTCTGTCCAAGCTACCAGGGAAGCCCATTAATAAGATACTTCTATGCAAAAGGATTAATATGTTGAGCCCTTACCTTGTATCATATACAAAAATTAACTCAAAATGGACTAAAGACCTAAATGTAGTGCTGAATAAAATTATTTAACTCTTAGATGAAAACACAGGGGTAAATCTCATGACCTTGGATTTGGCAGAGGATTCTTCAATATGACACGAGAAGTACAGTCAATAAAACATAAACTGAACTTTATCAAAATCAAAAATATTTGAGATTCAAAAACACCTGCAAAAAACCTGAAAAGACAACAGACAGAACTGGAGAAAATATCTGCAAGTCATGGATCTGATAAGGACCCTGGACCTAGAATATGTAAGTAACTCTTACAACTCAATGATAAAAAAGACAACTAACCCCTCTAAAAAATAGACAAAGGATTTCAATAAACATTTCTCTAAAGGAAAAGATACAAGTGTCCAATATGCACGTGAAAAGACGCTCAACATCATTAGGTTTCAGTTCAGTTCAGTCGCTCAGTCGTGTCCGACTCTTTGCGACCCCATGAATCACAGCACAGGGAAATGCAAATCAAAGCCACAGTGAGATACCAGGTCACACCCACTACAAGGTATCAATATAATAAAAAAGATGGGTAACAAGTGTTGGTGTGGATGTGAAGAAACTGCGACTCTCATAGGCTGCTGGTGGGACTGTTAATGCTACAGACACTTCACACAACCGTCTAGTTAATTTCCTAAACAATTAAATAGTTACCATGGGGCCCAGCAATTCCACTTCTAGGTAGAAAAATAAACAACATGTCTACACGAAGACTTGTACCTGAATGTTTACAGCAGCATTATTCCTAGTAGCCTAAAGATGAAAACAATCCAAAATGAATGAATAAATTAGATGTGGTATATCCATACAGCAGAATATTATTCAGAAATAAAAATGAATGAAATACTGATACAGGCTACAACTTGAATGAACCTTGAAAACATTACTGTAAGTGAAAGAAGCCAGTCATAAAACCCACATATTACCTAATCCCATTCACAGGAAAAGTGAAAAACAGGTAATCTAGAGAGACAGAAAGTGGATCAAGTGGGGAGTAGACGGAAGAGAAAGTGGTTACAGCCAAAGGGTGCAGGGTTCTGAAACTGACTGCGGTGATGACTGCACAACGTTGTGAATAAACTAACAATCACGGGATGGTACACTTTACACGGGTGAACTGTATGGTATGTGGATTATACCTCAATACAGCTGTTTTACAAATATGTGATCCGTTATTTTGTTGTGTAGTTGCTGAGTCCTGTCCGACTCTTTGCAACCCCATGGACTGTAGCCTCCCAGGCTCCCCTATCCGTGGGATTCTCCAGGCAAGAATAGTGGAGTGGGTTGCCATTTCCTTCTCCAGAGGATCTTCCTGACCCAGGGATTGAACCCTCGACTCCTGCACTGCAGGCGATTCTTTACTGTTAAGCCAAATTATCAGTGATAGTCAATAAATGTTTGACTTAAAAAAAGTCAACCCTTATATTAGGTGTGTACAGTGTAAAAAGTCAACCCTTATAGTAAGTGTGTATACTGTGTAAAAAAAATCATTATCTCCCAAATGCACGTGGCAACATTAATATTTAAATCAAAGCATACGGCCAAAATATCAACTCTGTACATGTTTTTGCACTGTAAGAGTCATTTGGGAGTTAGGCCTTTTAAAGATGAATTTTTCTGATGAGACACTCAGCTAAATTTTGTGGCATGTGAGAAAACTGCCATAGGAACAGTATCACACACTGGTAAAAACCAGGTTATCAAAAAATGCAAACACTTCAAATGGTTCTAAAATCTTAGAGGCAGCACCGTCTAAGAGAAATGTAATCAGGGCCATGAATGTAATTTTGTATTTTCCAGCAGACACATTAAAAAAAAAAACAGTGGAATTAACTTCAATATTTTAAAATTAACCCAATATATCTAAAATGTCATTTCTACATAATTAACACAAAACATTATTGACATATATTACAGTTTTAGAAGTCTTGAAATCGGTGTGTACCATACATTTGTGTGTACCTTTCACCAGCCATGTCCCATGTGCTGAGGGCCCAGTGATGAGTGATTGTGATTTTAGATACTGAGGCTTTAGGGTCTAAGGAATACACATAAAATACAAGGAGAGTTTTTTTGTTGCTGTTAAAACATCAAATTTTCCACTATGAGTGATATGTCAGAGAAACTGACCATTTATGAATCATTAATGGTTAATTGTATTTCCCCAAAGAATATATTTAGAGTTATATGAATTTTGAAAATTTTCAAAATTTCTTAAACCATTTAAAGTTAGGTATGATTTTTATATCATCTCAAATGTACAGTTTGGTAAGTTTGAACATATACATGTAACTGCCAGTCCAATTAAGATACAGAATATTTCTCTCACCCCAGACTCCTTCTAGTCAATTACCCAAAGACTGTTCTCATTTCTATGAACATAAGTTAGGACAGGTTCTGCCTGTCATACAAATGGTATAAACAGCATCATACAGTATGTACCTTACACTGAGTAAAAGAAGAAACAAAATGTTTTGAGATTTGCATCATGTTGGCATCAGTACAGCTGAGTAGTATTCCAATATACAGAGTGGCTTGTAATTTATTATATTTCTTACAATTAAAAAAAATTAATTTGGCTTCACTCGATCTTACCTGGGGCACGTGGGATCTTTAGTTTCGGCATACAGGACCTAGTTCCCTGACCAGGGAATCAAACTCAGGCCCCTTGCACTGGGAGCGTGGAGTCTTGGCCACTGGACCACCAGGGAAGTCCCTGTTTATGCTAAAAAGAATTTTTGGTTGCACTGAGTGAGTGGTATGTGAGATCTTAGTTCCCCGACCAGGCATCACACACTTGCCTCTTTCAATGGAAGCTTGGAGTCCTAACCACCGGACCACCAGGGAATTCCTAGCCAGCAATTCACTTAAGCCAATCTGCCACTGATACAAGCCTATGCTATTATTTCTTTTTGTCTATCAAAAGTAAAGCTGCTTTAAAATTCTTGCGTGGACAAATTTTTCATTTCTCTCAGACAAAAACTGAGAACTAGAATCACCTTTCATTTCAATAATGTAAGTCAGAGCACTTACCTAACTCAAGGCTGGAGTGAGACTGAGTGAGTATGTGTGTTTGCGCATGTGTTTTCTTAATCGTATGAAACCAATGGCTTTGCTTTGGGTGGTTCAGGAAATAAAGGAATATTCTTACAGTGTCATTATATGCACGCCTTCTTGACCCAATGTATCAGTACCTCTAAATTCATCTCAGCCTCATGATTAAACTATTAATTTCTGAGACTTCTTCCTGCTTGGGGGACAAATTTCTGTTTTAATTTTGAGAATATTTTTTTCTGAAAGCTACCTTGATTTTAATACAGAATCTCACAATTGCTTCAGGTATCCTATGGCTTCTGAAAACATACCTGTAACTTGGTTAGAATGATTTTTTTGGGAACCATCTTCATTCATGTACAAACGAAAAAATAAAAATAAAAAGGAAACTAGTCAAAAAGCTCGGTCTGAATCCATACAGTAAAGAAGCAGTCATTAGAACAGTCATGATAATTTACTGCATATTAGTTATGCTGGAAAAGAGGAAACAAGGTTTCGCATTGGTGTCTTGGGTATTAGAGCACAGAGGGGTCAAATATAACAGTCCATAAAAACTAAACTATGCACTCCTCATACCCGTTTCCAATCACATAAACGAATTCAGGTCAGAAACAGCCAAAATCCCTGACAATTCCAGGATCTCAACGGAGAGCCAATGTGCTCAGGCTCCTCCTTGCTGCAGAAGACAGCTGGCTCCTGCCACAGAACTGCCCTCTAACACACCCAACTACGCTAGGAGCTTTTATAGCTTCAAAAATTACGACACAAATCTTTCACGACTCCTTCCCCCACACCATTTGTCTCCACATAACGGTTACTACTGTCCTGCCCAAGCCGTTCTTTTTATAAATCTACCCTAAGGCTCCTTCCATCTTGTTCCATTTCCCTTCTCCCATCTGCTCCATAAGAAAAAAAGGTTAGTTATGTATCAGCAAACCCATCTTCCCTCACTTCATGATGATGGAATTTCCTATGGAGGCCCTCTGTCCCTTTCCACAAAAATAGGGAAGTAATTTTTTTTTCTCTCTGGAAACCACCAATCCTCCTGCTAGAATGTGTGGAAAGCAAACAGCTGGGAAAGGCACAACACTCAGGATGAATGCCACCCTGCACATGCCCTCCTGTCTTTTAGTGCCACTTACTGAAGGTCAATTTAAATCACACAACTCTGTGGCTGTTCAGTGTGGAATCAGAAACGTCTTAAGTTACATGCACGCATAAAGCAATGCTAAGATGAGCACTCATTCAAATAAATTTGTAAAAATTAAATCCAACTTAAATATTGCTGCAAATACCTTCATCGTTAAGACTCCCCTTAACTGTGTACAATGAGAGTCACTGCAGCATTATTTATAACAGCAAAGACTGACAACATTGTAACTAAATATGAATCAACGTTAAATAGTCATATTCACATAATGCAATTGTATGTGTCCACATAATGCAACTGTATGCACCCATTAGAAAGAATGAAACCGAGCTCTGTACTGATACAAACAATCTCTACAGACGCATTGTAATGCAAAAAGTAAGGTTCTGAGCAGTGTGGAAGGCTATGGCTGTAGTGTAAAAATCCATACATATACACGCTGGGATGGGAATGAGAAATCTCACTGGCAGGACACGGAGGAAGCTGGGCAGCTGCCGCCCAACGGGGAGGAAAGCAGCCTGACACGGCCGAGATTCACTTTACACTGCAGGGCCTCTACTGGACTCGGGCTCTTCACCCTCAGCGTAACCTGCCAACGACGAGGAGCCCCGAGGCGCGTGGGAAATGCGCTGGCCCCACAGACAGAGACGTCTGTAGCCAACAGCAGGCGTGCTGGCGGGAACTGTACATTTCCGGGGCAAATTTAAAGCGTTTTCCCAAATACAGCCTTGGCTGAAATTTACAATCCACCCCTTTACATCAGCTCACTTTATACCAAACCTAGATTAGCTTTACTTGTTTTTTTTTTTTTTTTTTTTCACACCTCCACTCAGGACAAAAATCCAATATAGTGAGTTTATTTTAGGTATATGGTTGGAATTTGATTTTTTTTAAATTTCATTTTATTTCACTCCATAGCTATATTCTTTTGTATATTTTGTCATTGTTTCACCAGTAATTTGTCATAGTGTTTTTTATTTTCTTGCTATCTTCTGACTCATACAAGAAATGAGAATTCAAGAAAATTTAAATAAAACCTTGGAAAAAAACATTTAATTACCTTTAAGTTAAAAAAAAAAAAAACAGAAACGCTGCTTTTAAAACCTTAAACGACCAACTTATTTCTAACTAAATTTGAGAGTTTAGATTTTCCTCATATAATCAGAAGATTAATGCTTTTTTCCCAAAAATAAGATACAGTGGGAATTTACACATATATATAACCAAGGAAAGAGAGGTTGTATTACTACAAAGCGGTAATTTGACAGAATGAAGAGATAAAAAGCTGCTGTTTGGACTTCCTAGGGGGTTCAGTGATTACAAATCTGCACGGAACATGGGTTCGATCCCTGGTCTGGGCGACTAAGCCTGTCTGCCACCACCACTGAGCCTGTGCTCCACAAGAGAAGCCCAGACACCACAGCCAGCCCGTACTCTGCTCGCTGCAACCAGGGAAGGCCCAGGGCAGCGACAAAGACCCAGCACAGACCAAAAAAAAAAGCTGCTGCTTTGTTGAACAGGGTGCCTGCGGCCCTAAGCTCGCTGGCGGCAATGCCATGCCACCACCACACTGATCTGATGGCCAGGAAAGGGCACATGGCCAGTCTTTCCTCCAAAGAGATTCATTAAGACTAATGGAGTAACTTGTTTTAAAAGTTGGAAGAAACAAATATTCCAGTAACAAAATAAAAATCATCAGTTATCCCACCACTGTGAAGGTTCTGACATAGATCCCTCTAGACTTTTTTCATGCAGACACACATATATGTTATTTTATAAACATAAATTTATATAAATTTAACTGTAAACTATTTAGACACAAATCTTTATAGCTCTGTCCAAAGCTTTATTTGGAAAGGTAAATGAAATTAATCAAATGTACTGTGAAAAATTACATGAAACATGGAGACAGCCTTACATTATTAAGCTTATATAAAATAAATTCTAGATGAAACAAAAATTTAGATTGGTGGTTATGACTGTAACAAAAAGTGCTAGAAAAATGTGGTTAAATTATTCTTTAAATATTGGAGGCAAGAAGGCCTTTTTCTAAACATCGCACAAAATGGAAAGAAAAAGTAAAGAAGACTGATAAATACAATACTTAATAAGTGAAACTCTGTTTTATAACTAAATACCAGAAACAGTGTTATAACACAAATGATAAAGGTCAATTTCCTTAATAAAACAACAAATCCTACCAACAGGAGGTTCACAGTAAAAGTAACACAGGTGATCAATAAACTTTGGCATCAGATTGAGCACCCTGGATTGAAAGAAATGTAAAAATTTAACGTGAAGTCATTCCCCACTTATTAGGCCGATCAAATTATCACAAGAAGAAAGGACACGCCCCACCTGGTAACTAGCTTACCGAGTAACGCCGTTTTCTCCTAAGTGTTTGCCATCTGCTACTGAGAGCAGTGCCTTTTCTTTCACCTCTGGTTCCCCTGCAGCTAGCACCAGATTAGCACTAGCGTTTGTTTGAAATAATGTGATTAAATGAAATGCTTCCCCAAAATTTACAGTGCTACCTGCAATATATAAATGTCTCAACTGTACTCTGGTCACTTTCTGCCACTTAGTAGGTGAAAACACAAGCAATGATGGCTCTTTCTTTCCATTTTAATTTGCAGTCCTGTTATTGAAATCAGTCTTAAAGAGATGCTGAACCATTAACCCTATTTCCAAAACAGGAAAAGACGACGGTCAAAAATATCCCAAGAAAGATAAATTCATAGATTTAAGGAAGGCAGCTAACACCAAGGGAGGTTAAAAACAAAGAAAACCCCACTTGGATTCACCACAGTCTAACTGCTGAATGAAATACAGACAATCCACGGTGACAGGAAAACGGCACCTATAGCACAAGGGCTGAGGTCAGACACTGGAGGCCAGAAGATGATGCGGCGACGTCTTGAAAAAGCTGACTGGAAACAGAACAAGACCTAAAACACTTTCATTCAATGAAAACAGCCTCCAAGAACAAAGAGGTAATGAAGACAACTTTAGATTTAAAAAGGAAAACAAAACAACATAGAACCTTAGGAAAAACGGAGGGGAGATCTTCAGATTGAAGGGAAATGGTTTTCTATAAAAACCAGAATCATCAGGAAATGGTACTCATGTAGTCAGACATAAAAGACGGCTCTGTTTCTTTTAACATATATATGACTGTTCAAAGCAAATATAATGGGGTTGATAAATCTACACAGGCAATAATATAACTTACCCAAACTGATAGAGAGAGAAATAGAAAATCTGAATAGCACTTAACATTCACTGTTGAAACTTTCCCACAAAGACCCTAGCCCAGATGGTTTTACTGGTGAATTCTATCAATCGTTTGAGGAAGGAGCAACACCTATATCAGATAAACTCTTTCAGAAAACAGAGGAAGCACTTCCCGACTCACCCAGATGTTCAGCATAGCCCTGAAACTAAAACCTAAATGAGGCGTCTACAGGAATGAAGAGCATGGACCACCTTTCCTTGTAAGCATGGGAGCAAACAGTCCTCACAAACAGACTCAATCCACAAGTTTATTAAAAAGGCAATACATCCTGCCTAGCAGGGTTACATCACAAGACTGAAGGGCTGGTTTAATATCTGACACTTAATCGATGCAATTCATAATATTAACACAATAAACGACCAACGCAATGCTAATTTTGTTTAGATACTCACTTTAAGTTTTCCAACTCCTGTTTTCTCAGTGGGGAAGAAGGTGGAGCTGGAATGCATTTGTCTCCATCGTGGCTTTTACTGCTAAAAGAAAGATAGAGTCCTAATTATGAAGAGCACAAGTAATCAAATATGTTGATAAAGTTTCATATCCCTATCCCCACTCTCATGCAATTCTTTTATGAAAAAAGTGTAAAGAATCAAACTGAAAAATACTTAGTAATGCAGTATCGCTAACATGTTAAAGCTGTAGCATAGGGACTTTTCTGGTGGTCCAGTGGTTAAGCCTCTGTTTCCAATGCAGGGGACACGGGTTTGATCCCTGGTTGGGGAACTGGGATCCCACATGCTCCACAGTGCAGCCAAGAAATTTAAAAAAAAACAAAAAAACAAAAAAAACGCTACACCATGTATTAGCTTCTTTTCCCTACTGCTTTAAAAAATCTGTAACAGAAAACAGTATCTCTGCTATACAAAGGAAACCATTCCAGTATTTTCACAAATTTCTCTTGCTTCTAGCTGTCTTTTACCAGCTATAGTAAAGCATAACCCCTTGATGGAGGGAAAAAATTCCACAATTTTTGTTTCAAACTTTTTATAATAAACGTTATATTTTTAGCATCTTAAAAAAGATGCTGAGATGGAAGACTTGAGTTTAAAGGTGCCTTATATAGAAAAGAGCTCTTTACATATAATAGTGTTTGTTTGTTTGTTTTCATTAGCTAAAAAAATGTTTTTAGTGTTTGTTTTATTACGAGATAAAATTCTCCCAATTTCTGAGCACTCGGTGCTTAGTTACTCAGCCGTGTCTGACTCTGCAACCCCATGGACTGTAGCCCGCCACGCTTCTGTGTCCATGGAATTTTCCAGGCAAGAATACTGGAGTGGGTAGCCATTCCTTACTCCAGGGGATCTCCCCAATCCAGGGAGTGAGGCTGTGTTGATTCTTTACCACTGAGTCACCTGGGAAGCCCCCCCGTTTCTACAGATTCGCACAATATTTAATGTAGAAAATCAGAAATATACAGAAATATCCTGAAGGTCTGTGGTTTATAGTATGTTAAGAGAAAAGGCAGAAAATAATAAGAAAAGAGAAGTTTTAGGGACTTAAGTATTTATTTTAATAAAGGTTTTTTTTTTAAAAAAGCCATCTCTGACAGCAACAGGATTTCTCGCAATGATTCCTCATGGGAGCAACAAGTTTACTTTTTACTTTCTCTTTCAAGATTCTCTCCTCACTTAGCCTTCACCTTATTTTTCTCTTGTAGAAAAAGAAAAAGAAAAAAAAAAAAATATATATATATATATATATATATTTGGCCATGTGTGTGGCTTGTGGGATCTTAGTTCCCTAACCATGGACTAAACCCAGGCCTCTACAGTGAAAGCGTGGAATCCACTAGACCGCCAGGGAATGTCCCAGAAATACTTACACATTCATACCTCAAAACTGGAAATTCTGGCTGCAGACTTGGGGAACTCATCTACGGGACAGAAGCTGACTAATGAAGCCCCGCAGGCCTGGCCGAGGGAGGTCAGAGCGGTCGGAATACCTGCAAGCATCGCCGCTCTCACTGCTCTCTGCGTTGCCACCTAACTGGCTACTGTTTTTAGATCCATTTTCCTGCTTCGGATCTTGCTGGTCTTCAGGTAACAGCAGCAGGGCATTTCGGAGACAAATGGCTGCAAACTCCATACTGGCTACAGGAATGGCTGAAGACTGTCCATCACTGAAAAGAGCAAACCCAAGTCAGCTAACAGAGCGACAATCGTAAATAAGACTTCCCTATTATCAGGAATGAAACCAGTGTAGCTAAATGATGAAGGCTTTGCCCTCAGACAGGTAGAAATGGTAATACAAGCAGTTATAAGAGAATGCTAAGGAATCCAAAGCCTAAATATCATACAGGCATACCTTGGGGACACCATGGGTTCGGTTCCAGATCTCCACAATAAAGACAGTATCACAATAAAATAAGTCACACAAAAATTTTTTGGTTTCCCACTGGATATATAAGGAATGCCTACACTATGCTGTGGTCTATTAAGTTTGCAACAACATCATGTCTAAAAAAAAAAAAAGCCAGTGTACATATCTTAAGAAATATTAATTGTTAAATGCCAACTATCACGACCCTTTAGCGAGTCAAAATCTTGTTGCAAAAGTACCATCAATGATCACTGATCACCATAACAAATAATGAGGAAGTGCAAATAATGAAGAAAAAGTCTGAGAATGTGCCAAGAGTTACCAAAATGTGACACCGAGATTACCAAGTGGATAGCTATTGTTGGAAAAACGGCACCAACAGACCTGCTCCACTTAGGGCTGTCACAAACCTTCAATTTGTAAGGAAAAAACAAAAAAAGCAACATCTGCAAAGTGCAACACAGAAAGAGCCAAGTGCAGTAAAGGGAGGTATGTCTGCATATATGATGTAAAAAGTATGAACAAAAGATTGCAAGTATATACATTATACACGACGCTGTTTCCACTGGAAGGGGACCTCGGGGACAACCTTATGGATACCTGCAATGTCAGTGTCAATCTAACAAAGGAGTTACAGACAATAAGAACCGTAGCGAAGGCCAGGACAGATGCGATCAGGACGGGAAAGAAGGGAAAAAGTAGGTTTCCACATCGGAGCTTTGCTTTGGTGGATGTTTGCTTTTAAAAATACCTTACTTACAGTTACCTTTGGAAAAAGTAATGTTACTGGTCTTTTAACTTTGTTGAGATTTTATACAATTATCTGTTGGCTTTATATATTAAGCTGAATCGAGTTTATTAGGGAGAAAAAAGGGAAAAGGTGTAACAATTTTCAAATGGTTAGGGAAGTGATGCTTTAACTTGTCTTTGAAAGAAATCTGTATTACTGTTGAAATAAGAACAAATTATTGTGTGCCAGATACGTTTTTGAAACTTTGGGAAAACTTTTAAACCGCAATGAACAATTTTACTTTGGACAGAAGAGAAAAGCAGAAATTTTTTTTACAAAGCCTACTACTTTAGAAATAGTAGCAACTCCAAACTGGAATCTTTGTAAAAGTTAAAGATGTTCATATTTAAAAGTTGTTCAATTGAAAAGCTGTTCTACGTGAGACATCTTTATATTACCTTTGTTGCTATATATATAATAGTACTTTTTTCTCCTAGTACTAAGGAGAGAAAATAATAACTAAATGAAAAGCATCAATGATCAACTATCTAACAAGGAAACAACAAGATGCCCTCTTCTGGACATTCTGGATGATGACACTGAATAGACCAGGGTTTCTTAGGGCAACCTCAACACCCATGGATATAATAAACCAAAATCATGCATGAAATAACATTCACCACTGACCTATGTATAGCAGTCTATTTGTTGAAGCAGCAATAAAATCTAGTTACAAAGTGGCTCCTCCTATGAGGTTATTTCCAACCATATTTTTAAATAAATAACACTATTATGAAATAGTATTAAACATATACGCTTTCTCTCTGCAAAATACTTACTTATAAACGGTATTCTGGATCGACTGTGATGCCAGAACTATTTTACGATGATAGCCTTGACCAACAATAGACTGTACAATTCCTTTTTTACTTGGAAGACCTTTTGTTTCTTGCTCAGAAGTCTACAAAACACAAATCATTTCTAATTAATTTAATGGAATTGTTTAAGATGAGGTATGAAAAATAACCCAGGACCTTTCACAATTACTCTAAGAACCTTCTTAAGATCCATCAATGTGGAATCTGGGGTGATAAATGTTTGGTAATGAAGAGAAGAGTACATGAGGCTAAAAGTTGGTGACATGACCACAGTTTACTAGTATAAGCTCTGAGATAAATCTGAGGCAAAACAGCAATTCAAGAGTGACTCAAGGAACAAGGTGCTACTGTACAGCAGAGAGAACTATATTCAATATCCCACAAAAAACTACAATGGAAAAGGATATAAAAAAGAATGTATTTAAAAAGAAAAGAATGACTCAAGTGTTTATTCAGAATGATTTTTGGATCAGTCTGTGCCCTAGGCACCATGCTGGATATGACGGGCATTTTCTTTCTTAAAGAAAGTAAGAGCCACAGAATCACAGTGAATGAGAGAAGGGAAGCAGTTCTATTTCCTAAAACACACATCTCTCCCTTCTTAACTGCAAGTATTAAATTACAGCGTCAAAAACATATACACAAACAAGCTACATATGTCAAAATTTATCATAGGCACGATTCTTACCTTCCAGGAAATGAAAATCCTACAGCCCTGTAAACGTTAAACTGGAAATAGTAAAAGCTACCAGCACATTTAGAAATATTTTAGGATGCTTCACTACGATACATAATCTCAACACAGGAGCTTGGTGGTGCCAACTTCCCTTATCGTCCCCCGCTTCATGCTACACCTCTGATTTACCTGCATTTTATCAAGTTCTGCAGGTTCTCATACACAGGGACAGACTGGAGACAACTCATAGGAACTTGCAGAGATAAACTCTGCCCTGCAAAAAGCCCACCTCGCAACGCGCTGTTTCTGTGCTGTTACTTCTCGCTCCCTAATACAACTTTCTCATGGTTCCACTTCCATATACGCGCGACTTTTAACCAAGCAAGGATTTACATGTATCTTCATTTAAGAAAGAATTACACGACATATAAAAAATACAATAAAAGTGACTGAGTGACTGGAACTAATTTTTTTTTTTTTTTATTGAGGTGGCAGCTAAGGAATACTAGTGAAAAATAAAAGACAGGGTAGATGTTCTGAACCATGATTAGAAGGCCTTCTCTTCTGACCTCTTTTTCTGGCAGGGGTGATAAAAACTTTCAACAGCTTGCCCATACTCTCTTCCCTGATCCTTAAGGCTGTAGAAGAAGCTGATCAGATGGCTAGATTTGGATGGGACCAAAAATCCACAAAACAGACCACAGATTCAATAGGACACCAATAGCCTGAGAGTGTGCCAGAACAGTCTTAATGTGAAGTATTATGTGATTAAAATATTCATAATTTTAGAGTGGTTTGGCAGTAACCACACTCAAGAAGTAATTTTCAGAACTCAGAAAAATAAATGGCACATATCCAGAAAAGTTAATGGTACGTGGTGATTTTTTTAAGTGGTCTTCTCTTAAATACTCTAATTGAGTCTGTATTTTTTATTTAGTAAATATTTTCTTACATATAGTATACATTGCTCAGGCAAACAAAAACCCTGGATCTGCCAAAAGAGGTCTGCACCAACATGTACTGATAATGACTCCTTGGTGTCACCAAGTTACTGCTTATTGATAAAGGAGTTTATTTTCGGAAAGTAAAACTTTGTCCAGCATCCCTTCTGTCCTGAGTAAATTAAAAGAAACGTTGCACAATTTTATTTGCAGTTTATAATTTTTCCTGTTGGGATTTTCCTCTCTCATGTTACTCAAGAGTATTTTGGGGCTGATTTTACCTCAGGTTCTAGACGGAGGAGAAGTGCAAAGATAGATCATTATTTATGGCAAATTTCCTGTTAGTAGCACAGGATTATGAGTGTTCTGGTATCTACCAGGTTTTCACAATCAAATCATTTTTGCCATTTTAAAAAAAATTTACAAATTTACAATTTTCTAGAAGAAAACGGGAGAGGAAAAAAAACCTCATGAAATCCATAGAAGACAGACAATCCTAACAGCACCATTTCTAAAAATAAGTCATTTTAAAAGAAAATAATTAAACCTCACTAGAGCCTCCAACACTAATTAAATTCGTCTCATTAAAGAGAATAAGCAATTTCTAGAGATCCTTTTGTTAAAAAATAAATAAATAAATTATACCTAGAATTCCCAGGGACGGGGGAGCCTGGTGGGTTGCCGTCTATGGGGTCGCACAGAGTCAGACACGACTGAAGCGNTAAATTCGTCTCATTAAAGAGAATAAGCAATTTCTAGAGATCCTTTTGTTAAAAAATAAATAAATAAATTATACCTAGAATTCCCAGGGACGGGGGAGCCTGGTGGGTTGCCGTCTATGGGGTCGCACAGAGTCAGACACGACTGAAGCGACTTAGCAGTAGTAGTAGTAGAATTGTTTATCACTTAATTACCCATTAAGAAAGCTATCTCTTGATACGAAGGAAAAGCACAATGAAATAACCCACTAAAGCCTTTCAAAGACAACATTCACCTCTCTTCCCCCAGTGGTGGCAAACTCAAATCAAACTGCTCATATCAAGTATGACAACTGCGAGGCAGACACAGCTCTTTAATCCCTTTAGTTCCTGTAGCTGCTTTTCAGGAAGTGCTGTTCCCCATGGCAGACATGCCAGGCAAAACCTCTGGATGCCGTACCCCCAGGGCCTAGCAAGGGCGGGGGGTGGCTCGGAGACGGGGTGGTATAAAGAGCTGGTGAATCTGATACGACCTGTCTTTCCCCCACCTCCCACCGACCCCTCCCCAACCTGAGATTCAAAAGGCTTTTGTCACCTGCTGTTTGGCGATAATCTAGGCATGGACGCTAGTGTAAACTGGTCTATTTCTCATAACCACTGTGGATGGACACGTGTCAGAGAGAAAAAGCCTGGTAATCCACTAACTCCACAACATGTGAATCAGAAGTAAACCTGCGGGCACGGGAGGAAACACAGCGTAACACAGTTCTTCCCACACTCGCAGTGTTATCAGCAGTCCTCATTTAATCAGCCGGTGCCTACAGCACTTTCACGCCAGCTGGCGGCGTGGCCCCTGCCCCGGCAGCTAGCATGTGTGACTGGTGACACATGGTCATTCTTACCAAGAGCCAGAAAGTGAAAACATGACTTCACGAAACTAAATTTTGTCCAACTGATAAGGAACAGAAGACTATCTTTACAAATTCCCTGAGAGTCAGCAAGGGGAGGGGGGCAGCAAGTCGGGGTGGGGGTTCAAAAAGATAGACTCACTCCCTTATTGGCAGCAATGCAGCATTCAGCCAGCCGCAGCCAGAGGCGGGGGTTTGCGTGATAAACCTGAACTGCTTCAATCAGACACTCAAATGCAGCGAGCGGCCTTCCAATGTGAAGCAGCTGAATCCCACAGTTATACAGCAACTCATACCTCTTGTTGGTTAGTAACGTACACATAGGTCTTCCTGAAAATTTTTTGCCTGATGATAAAAAGCAGATGAGAACAAATCATTAGATGTAAAATAGCAGCTCCACTGAAAACATTTCTTCACTAAGTACTCAACCACTACCTTGGCTGACACTGAGGAGCCCAATCCTCAATCTGAAGGTGTAAACACCTCCCACCACAATGACGATCTCCACCCCCGACCCAACAAATACCCTGCAGAGGCATCTCAGTTGTCTGTGCTCATGGAGCCAGAGATGTTCTTCTCATGTGCCAGCACCTCAGGCAACAATGTTCCAGGAAGGCAAAGACAGAGACAGGACCCTCTCTCACTCCAATGAACCTTACACTACCTCTCCACACTCTTAGCACCTGTAAGAAGATGCCCCTCCTCTTCACTTCCAGTTCAGCTGGGCTTCCCTGGTGGCTCAGACAGATGGTAGAGAGTCCCCCTACGAGGCGGGAGACCTGGGTTTCATCCCTGGGTTGGGAAGATGGAGGAGCGCGTGGCAAGCTACTCCGGTATTCCTGCCTGGAGAATCCCATGGACAGAGGAGCCTGGTGGGCTAGGGTCCACAGGGTTGCAAAGAGCTGGACACGACTGATTGACTAAGCACATCGCAGTCATCGTGTATTTCCTTAACCAGAAGGATTCAGCTGATGTTAGGGTTTTAGGGCACTTTCCTATGGAAACAAAAGCTTACTCTAGCCACGGTGACTAGTCTTCATCCGCTCATCCTAAGTTTCATTGTTGCTGTTCGGTCACTAAGCTGTGTCCGACTCTTTGTGACCCCATGGACTGCAGCGTGCTAGGGTTCCCTGGCCTTCACTACCTCCTGGCGTTTGTTCAGATTCGTACCGACTGAAGTGGTGGTGCTATCTAACTTTCTCCTCCTCCGCCTCCCTCTTCTCCTTTCTTTCACAGGCCGTAATAAAACGCGAGGAGGGATTCCCTGGCGGTCCAGTGGGGAGGACTTGGCGCTTTCACTGTTGGGGCCCAGGTTTGATCCCTGGTCAAGGAACTAAGATCCCACAAGCCATGTGGTGTGGCCAAAAAAAAGGACAGAGAGAGACTGTGTGTGATTTTTTTGGATATATTTTTCATCAATTAAATAGTCTTTAAGCTACACAATTACTTGATTTTAAGGATTTCAGAGCAAGGATCCATATACTAAGAATATAAAGGAATAAACTTCATAAATTTGCTTAAAGATTGTCAGGTGCTGCCAACAGTATCACATATGAAACCCCCTGAAGGAAAAAAAAAAAAAGGCCTAGAATAAAACTCGTTTAGGGACTTCCCTGGTGGTCTAGTGGCTAAGACGTCATGCTCCCAAGGCAGGGGGGTCTGGGTTTGATCCCTGATCAGGGAACTAGATCCTGCATGCCTCAACTAAAGAGATACTTCACGCTGCAAGAAGAAGATCCTGAGTGCTGCAAGTCACACCTGGAGCAGCCAAAATGAATTAAAAAAAAAAAAAATCACAAACAAAAAAACATCAACTAAAGAGATACTTCATGCTGCAAGAAGATCCTGAGTGCTGCAAGTCACACCTGGAGCAGCCAAAATGAATTAAAAAAAAAAAAAAAAATCACAAACAAAAAAACATCAACTAAAGAGATACTTCATGCTGCAAGAAGATGATCCTGAGTGCTGCAAGTCAGACCTGGAGCAGCCAAAATGAATTAAAAAAAAAAAAACCCATAAACAAACAAACTAGGTTGGCAGAGTTAATAAATCTTAGGAAAGTACTCTGCTTTATAACATTACCACATGAGATTAGTGCTATTTCAAATCCATGAAAAAGTGAATGTAATTTCAACTTTTTTGATTATTATTCCTAACACCTTGCTACACAAAATAGCAATATTTACTAAAAATCCAGAGGCAATTTCTGGGGTGGGATCATGTGTATGTAAGGACACATGATGTACATTTTAACCAGATACTTGCTCTCTGAAATCATGCTTTCCTCGAGTAGTGAAACACGAACTGGCCCCATCTGCGGGCTTACCTGGATCGGTGCTGCCTGCACTGAGCTGGGCACAGACGTTGTCATTCTCCTGTAGAGCCTTTTTAAAATAGAAAATTCCCAAATTGTGCTTGCTCATGGCAAAATGGATACAACCAAGATTATTCCAGAACATGCACCGCAAGCATTCACCTGAGAAGAACATAAAGTTTATCCACAAACAAACTTTACTGCTGATATACATCCTACAAGAATCAGGCTTTTGGGGCCTGAGTTAATTCTATATTCAATGCCACTCAGACACTAGAGAACACTTTACAAGGCATTCGAAATTTAGGAAAACATCTGAAAATTCTGTAAACTCCTTTCTCTTAAAATCTCTTATTAAAGGTGATAAATAAATAAATCTAGCATATTGATTTTTTAGCATACTGATTTTGTTAGCCTGTTTATCTTTTTCTGACTTCATTTTTAATAACCACAGGCAAATGAAACAAAAATGCAGAAGTATTTATTAGTAACATGATAAGTACGAACTACATCCACACAACAGTTTTGGAGGAAAGAAGCAAGTTATAGAAGCGACAGAGGTATATTAAAGAACACGTAAACGGAACGTGTAAAATCCTGCTTTGTTTTGTTCAACTCTGTCTTCACTCTTCTTTCCATTCACACTCCTTTAAATAGGATGATGGCAGAGCATCTACCTTCCTGTGTGTGTTGGGCATTTCTATTTCTTATCCTGTATGCTTGCCGCTTCCTAGTCCTTAATCCCTTTAAAAGAGCTGGTTACAGATGTTTTCCTATTGGTTGCCTGCTAGTGTGTAGATTATAGAAACCTTCTGTCCCATGTGTTTCAATTACTCCCCCCCAACTGCCAGCTTGGAATCTGTCTTGTGAGTTGGTTAGAGTGTGTGTGTGCCTATGTTTTTAATCATAAAAAGTTTTACATTTTTATGTGGTCAAATTTAGTCATCTTTTCTAAACTGTATGGTTCTGAGATTTTGGATAATGTTTAATCAAGGCTTCTTCACCACAAAAATAAGATAGTCATCCAAGTTTTCTTTTGCTGTCTTTATGATTTTATTTTTACATTTTAATCCTGCATGTGTCTGGATTTTATTTTGGTGTAATGAAAGCAATCCAAGGTTTAGTTTTCTTTTTCTAAATGGTTTCCCAAACATTCCTAAACAATTTGCTGACAGTCTGTCTTTTCCTAAATGATATAAAACACCAAACTAGACTGATAAAATTAATAATCAGAATTTTCATTCAATGCTTAATGCTAAAAACGGAAGACTGGTTTCATTTTGCTTTAAATTTAACTTATTTTTAATTTAAATTTAAATTTTACCTTAAAATTAAGCAGTGATAATATTTAAGAAAGAAAAAAGCTAGGCTAAAGAAAAAAAGTAAGAAATATGTTTTAAAGGAGGTTGTTTCTTGTGGTGGCATTATGAACAATTTAAGAAAAACACTATTCCCAAATCTTCTCTAATAGGCCTACTTTATTAGCAGCAAACACTGAGTTTTATATATAGCAAGCAAATTAAAGATTTTAAAATAAATACAATGAAAAATATCAATACATAAAGTATACAACTATATATAAAATCTTTCCTATTAGATTGTAAGTGTCGACTAGTCAACTACATGTCTGGCTCCATTTTAAAGATTGACAACATCAATTCTGAAATCAGTGTCAAGACAATCCTAGGTAAAATTTCTGCAATGTATATTTTCTTTTTAGTCTGAGAGACCATTTCAGTTTGGGTGTTAGAGGGTCTCTGAGAGGAAATTATGACAATAAAAACATGAAAAATAAAAATTTAGCGGAATTAGACATGAATACTCAGAATAAGCAGAGTACCTGAGCGAATTATAATGGAAAACACTGCCTTTTTCTTTCCTTTATGACTCCACTGAACTGAAGGGGTAAATAGGGGGAGGTCTGAGTGTGTTTACACGTGTGTTTTATGCACTGGTCTAAACAGAAAGTCAGATGAAACAAATATTTATTCATCTTTTGCATTCTGAACTTAGTCCAAAATATTTTCACTAGTTTAACCTCATTTCTTGAATAAACCGATCTTCTTCCTCCTTCTGCATAAAACAGCAATGCCGCTAAGTCACTTCAGTCGTGTCCGACTCTGTGCGACCCCATAGACGGCAGCCCACCAGGCTCCCTCATCCCTGGGATTCTCCAGGCAAGAACACTGGAGTGGGTTGCCATTTCCTTCTCCAATGCATGAAAGAGAAAAGTGAAAGTGAAGTCGCTCAGTCTGTCCGACTGCAATGACATGAACTTAAATGAGAGCTGCAGACTTTACCTTTCATTTTACTATTAAGCCATTTGTTAAGGCTTTCTAAATAGAGGAAAAAATAGATAGCAGTAAGTAAATTCCTAATTCATAAAAATATTTTCGATATAATGGTCTAAAAAATATTTCTTAATATCACTGCTTTTGTGAGAGAGAAGGGAAAAGTAAAATCACTGTCATTTCATTTCCTTAAAAGGTCTCTCATTTCCCAAAGCAAAAGCCCAAAGTCCTTATGCCTTGGACACAATTTCTAAGCTGGTACTAAAACTAAAACGACCGAAAAAGTCCCTGAGGTGAAAGACAAGCAGGACAAGTGAGGCATCTTCTAAATGGAAACAAGTAATAAAGGAAAATTCTAGGAATTTTCTGCAGCAGAAATAAAAAATATTTTCATTTAAAAAATCACTCTGAATAGCAGCCTAGGCGTAGAACAAAAAGCAACAAGGCGTAGAAGAATCAGGAAGAAAACACCCCAAAACTTCGCAATTTTCTTTTACCTGTTTTCATGAATCCTGGATGCTCAGCAATGTTTGAACTATTCAGCAGTTTCACAGCTTTGCGATAATTGCCTCTTAAGTACTCAAAATTGCTTTTAAGAAACAGGGAAGGTGCAGACTGTAAAGAAAACACACGTTTCTTACAGCTTGTTCTCAGATGCCTGATGCGAGATCATAATCACACCACTGCACGGGCACGCGGTTAACAGGGTAACCAAACCGCGTTAAGTCAAGGTCCTGAAAACTACAGTCTCTGCCTTCCCTATTGTTTTCACAATCTAAAACAATGAAACCTGGCGGGCAGCACTTTACAACCTGAATTACTAAATGGCTACCTAAAAAAATACATACAACATATATGAATAAGAATACAGTCTGCAAAGTATCCTTTGCAGACAGCACGACTGTCTTCATCTATTATACTATTAACTGAAAGCCAATTTAACAAAACTAGGTCCTTCATCTTAATGATTATTATAGACTGGGGATCTCCCTTATCTTCTAGGACACAACTATACCTTCATTAGAACCCAAAGTACAAATAATTTTAAATGCTTTTCCAAGTAGGGGGAAAAAGGTGTCACTTTATGGATGGAAAAATTTCCTAACAGAATGCCTGTTTTCAACAGTGATTATTTCAACAACAGAATAATCATACTTTGGATCGCAGACCATCTTTCGCTTCTCCTGAAATTTGCTCTGGAAGTCTTCCCTGATATGGGTATGACTAACAATGATTTATTTTCCTGTTCATCTCTCCCCTTTGATGATGGCATCCTTTAAGAAAGGGAATCATGTCTTTTCTCCCCAAAAAGACTTGATAATAGCCTCAAGTCTACCCCTCAGGTCTGAAATCCCTTGAAACTGACCCAGTGGCTAATTTGGATCCTGCCTGAGATTTTTAAACTTTCCTGAACTTTTCCTACTGTAAACTGTATTTCTTTATGACTTCACACTTTTAATTTACAGTTTTCCTAAAAGTATCTGTCTCTTTACTGTCTTAAGGCTACTTATCAGGGCAGGGTTGGAGTGGAGGCAAAGGAAAGGGTATTTTTAACTCAAAATACTCTAACACCAATCAAACTGAAGGTACTCTCTGTCGAGCCAAAGATCATGTGGAAGGGGTAGGTTTGGGCAACAACCAAATTATTTCTCTTTAATAAATGTTTTGGGTATAATCTAAAAAAAATACTATAGTATCTAATAACAGTGAATGTTAAGTTAATTGTGATAAACCACTCACAGAATTCTGGACAGCTGTATACTAAGGGGGAAATGCTTGTTGCAGTTTTAAGTGAGAAAAACACTATTAAATTATAGACTCAGAATGATCAGTAGTTCACAACTCAACACAAAGGTTTATATCTGGCAGTATACATATACTACAATAAATATAAGTTACTTAAAACTGACAAATACTTTTGGTGCAAACAAGAAAATTTGGGACATAAAAGCTACTCATTAAAAAAAAAGGTTAAGAAACTTACATTCCCCGCTGTATTCATGACGGACTTGATTTCCCTTTTGCATGCCTTGAGGGACTTCATTTGGATATACGCTCTTACTTTATACTGTCAAAAGAAAACCACTAGTATGTAGGAACCATGGTGGATTTACACATGCTGAAGAAGTTTTACTTTCTAGTTAAGAAAATTAAACCCAATTTATTCACAACACAGTTATACCAGGTACTTGTGAAAGTGGGTTTAAAAAAACTTTTTTTGATTATTTTTACTGTACTCTCGGAATACACATTAAAAAAAAAAATTTCTCTCTTGGCATACACCTTTAAAAACTAAAACACAGTTGAATGAAATTTAGATCTAAGTTCCAAGGAAAAATCTTATCAATCCTTAACTGTATATGACTGACTAACAATGAATTTTCAAATTCTACAAACTGATTTTTATCATCCAATACGTTCCAGGGCCATTTCTCTCAATTTTCTATAGAGAATTAAAAGAAATAATATTGCATTATCATCTTAAGCAAAATATACTTAGATAAATGTGCTCCTCAACTTTAATACTTCAAAACCAATAAACATACATGCCTTTAATTACTTACTGCTTTCAACGATCACACCCTTCATTATTCGTAACCACAGTAAGTACGTCAGGTGTAAGTCCTCTTAACCTTTACGCTACCTGGTGTATCTTTGACTTTGCGGCTTCTGTTAGTGCTCCACTTTCAGCTTTATGATTAGATCCATCTTTGTTGGTGTTATTGCCAGTCTGTAGGGCAGTAAAACAAAGTTAACCGAGACTAAATATTTTTGACCATAACTGAAATCACTGATTTGCAAGTGAGCTAATCTGAAATCACCTAGAGCACATTTTCAAAATTCTGAATCCCAGGTCCCATTTGGGTGGGTGACAGGAAACTCTTAAGAAGCTCACAGTTGAATAAAATGATGGGCTAGGTTTAAAAAGCATGGCTGTTACTTGGGCAAAACTGATCATCTTCCTAAAACACAGAACACATCATGTCATTCCCTCTTTAGAAACTTTCTCTGTGCGCTTCCCTGGTGGTCCAGTGGTGAAGAATCCACCTTGCAATGCAGGGACACAAGTCTGATCCCTGGTCTGAGAAGATCCCACATGCCTTGGAGCAACTAAACCTGCCCACCCCAACTACTGAGCCTGCGTGCTGCAACTACTGAAACCAACTCACCACAACTACACAAGCCTGCACGCAGCAAAGGAGACCCCCACAGTCTAAAAATAACACAAATAAGTCTTTTATTAAAAAAAAAAAAACAACTTTCTTTGGGACTTCCTGGCGGGTTAAGAATTTGCCTTGCAATGCAAGGGATAACCAGTTCGATCCAGAGTCTGGTAAGATGCTGTGGGGCAACTAAACGCATGCACCACAAATACCAAAGGCTGTGCTCTGCAACAGGAGCAGCCACCACAAGAAGCCCAAGCTGTGAGACTAGAGAGAGGCTGTACACAGCACCTAGGCGCCAGTGCAGCCAAAACGCAGTCACAGCAAAGCTACCGTTAAAAAAGACAGAAAGAGGGCAGACCAGTGGGGACCAGAGCCTGTACACAGCACCTAAGCGCCAGTGCAGCCAACACGCAGTCACAGCAAAGCTACCGTTAAAAAAAGACAGAAAGAGGGCAGACCAGTGGGGACCAGAGCCTGTACACAGCACCTAAGCGCCAGTGCAGCCAAAACGCAGTCACAGCAAAGCTACCGTTAAAAAAGACAGAAAGAGGGCAGACCAGTGGGGACCAGAGGCTGAGGGAAGGAGAGAATGGGAATGACTGCTAACAGGTACAGGGTTTCTTTCTGGAGTGATGGCAGTGTTCTGGAATTCAGATAGTGGTAATGGTTGCACAATTATGTGAGTACACTAAAAACTACTGAACTGCACACTTTAAAATGATACATTTTATGTATGTGAATTATCTTTCAACAAGCCTATTAAAATAAGACTTAGTAACCACAAATACTAAACGTACTATACAGTTTAGTCTGATCACCTCAGAACACTCACCTCATTCTTTCCATTTTTGTTATTGTTTCCCTGTGAAATCATTTTTTCTAGAACAGCAAGAAGATGTAAAGCTTTCTCAGCTTGGTAGGTTAATATATACAGGTCTACAAGCAAAAAACACACTGCTTGGGCAAATTTTTCTTCTGGGGGAAAAAAGAAAAAAGAAGATAAGTCACAATCCAAAATAACATCTCAGACCATTCCCCCCACAGAAAGCTCTAAAAGGCAAAGCCTGAGTCTTTTACTTAAAGGAGTGTTCATTCCCCAGAGCCATGTGTGGAAGGCAAGTGCAGTATCAACTATGTCATCCTAATAGGCTTCCCAAGGCCTCACGTATCAGGGATTCTAGTGCCTGGAGTTCCTTTGGCAAAGTACCAAATATCAGCCCTTATAATGAGGGGTATTATGTTAGGTGGAAGGAAACCCTAATTCCAGAGCCTGGTTACTTTACTTAATAGATGCACAGCCTCTGCACACCACAGAACTATTCAAACTCAGCTGATTGACCTGAGGCGTGGAGAGAATACTTCACGTGCCTGACGGCAGGGGGTGGACTAGGTGAACAAGGAGGACTTGTTCCTTCTAATCCTAGAAAGGTCTGTGACTCTAGGAAAATAGACTTGCTTTCTAGGCACTGAGACAGAGAAATAAGCAAGGGGATCAGAGACCCAAATGGAGTATACCAGAAGCTGAAACAGCCAAGAGGAAAACCCAACGGCAAAAATCCCAAGAAGAACCACCACCAGTGAAGGAAGGAGGGGTGACCCGGTACAGGACACCACTCTCCTTTCCTTTCAGAAGAGAAGACGAACGGAAAGGGTCTAAGAGGAGGCTGCCAGAAAGACACACAGGCACAGGGAACAGATATATGGACACCGAGGGGAAAAATGCAGGATGGCGCCAACTGCGAGCCAGGACCGACACCCGCACACTGCTGTGCATAGAACAGAGAACCGTGAGAACCTGGTGCACGGCACAGGGAGCTCCGCTCAGTGCCCGGTGGTGACCTGCGCGGGAAGGCGCTCCAAACACGCGGGGAGATACGTGTAGCTGGTTCGCCCGGCTGTGCAGCAGAAACTAGCACAGCGCTGGAAAGCAGCTAGTCATACTCCAACAAAAGTTTACTAGATGCCAAAAAGAAAAGAAGGCTGCTACAATCAAGAACTGAACGTTTCAGGGGAAGCCCCTGGTGGCCCAGGCGTGAGGATGCCGCGCTTCCAGTGATGGGGCCGGGGTGCGATCCGGGGCCTGACAAGCCTTCCTGATTCCAGGCTTGCGCTTACACAGCGGCCACGGTGGAATCCACTTAAGACTAAGCGATGCAGTTGACGCACCAAGGTCGCACGTCTAGAAGGGCGACCCAGCTCAGCTGAGGACCCGCCAGTCCTTACCCAGGCCACAGTGCTGGATTTGTGCTGCTCCCCCGGGGCCCCGCTTGCTCCTGTCCCGGTGACACCGTCTTCTCACTCCCCGGAATCACCATCACCGCAGGGCCTCTGCATACACTACAACCTCTGGCTCTGACACTTTCCCGCCAATTGCAGGGCTTACCTCTCTCTTCACTCAAGTCACTTTGCAAACACTGTCTTATTCCAGGCCTTCGTCCATTACCTTATCTAAAAATGACATCCCCAATCAATCCTCTTACCCCATTTTAGCCTTCTTTCCAGGATTTAACTAGCTCACAATACACATTTGTTGTAATGCTCTCTCTGCCATTAGAAGATAAGCTTAATGAAGGCGAAGACATGATTGTATTCACTATTATCTTCTGACTCCAAAACAGCATCTGCTCAATAAACTTATATTGTATGAAGAGGAAGTAATAAAGTAAAAAAAAATTTCAAAAAAGGAAAATGCATCTGAATACTGAGCTGGTGTTTGTTGTTCAGCTGCTAAGCTGTGTTTGACTCTTTGCGACCCCATGGACTGCAGCACGCCAGGCTCTCCTGTCCTTCACTATCTCCTGGAGTTTGCTCAAACTCATGTCCATTTAGTTGGTGATGCCATCCAACCACCTTATCCTTTGTCACCCCCTTCTGCTATTTTGTGCTCATAGTATAGCACAAAGTACAGATGACAAATGTTTCAGAAATTCTAAAAACCAGCTTCAGAGAGAAAACACATCCATGCCATCCTAGAAATAGAACTGTGACTCCCAGCTTTAAAGGGCAAAGGATCTGGTCCCCCATCACACAATCTTTCACCACTCCTGCCTTGTCTACCAGGCACGGTGTCCTCAGGGCTGAGGGGCAGAAGAGTGCCTGGAAAAGGCATCCCTGGAGCCACAAGTGAGAGCTGTCCAGCCAGCCGTCAGCACAGGGACCTGGAATCTTCCCAAAGCAGGATCTGTCCTACAGTGACCATAACAGCAATCAGGGATTCATACATCAAGAATAAACACTGCTGCTGCTGCTAAGTTGCTTCAGTCGTGTCTAACTCTGAGCGACCCCATAGACGGCAGTGTTTTGAATTTGAAAGAAAGACCCTGTGGAGAACAAGACACCTGAAATCTGCTTGCTCGCAGGCTGGAAGCCAACAGCCCTCTCTACACGTTTCTTAGGTCCAGCTTTGCTGTTGCTTTATTCATGCCCTCTTCTTTACATGCCCTTCAGTTCAATTCAGTCGCTCAGTCATGTTAGACTCCTTGCGACCCCATGAACTGCAGCACGCCAGGCCTCCCTGTCCATCACCAACTCCTGGAGTTCACTCAGACTCACATCCATCGAGTCAGTGATGCCACCCAGCCATCTCATCCTCGGTCATCTCCTTCTGCTCCTGTCCCCAATCCCTCTCTGCATCAGGGTCTTTTCCAATGAGTCAACTCTTTGCATGAGGTGGCCAAAGTACTGGAGTTTCAGCTTTAGCATCATTCCTTCCAAAGAAATCCCAGGGTTGACCTCCTTCAGAATGGACTGGTTGGATCTCCTTGCAGTCCAAGGGACTCTCAAGAGTCTTCTCCAACACCACAGTTCAAAAGCATCAATTCTTCGGCGCTCAGCCTTCTTCACAGTCCAACTCTCGCATCCATACATGACCACAGGAAAAACCACAGCCTTGACTAGACGGACCTTAGTCGGCAAAGTAATGTCTCTGCTTTTGAATATGCTATCTAGGTTGGTCATAACTTTTCTTCCAAGGAGCAAGCGTCTTCTAATTTCATGGCTGCAGTCACCATCTGCCATGATTTTGGAGCCCCAAAAAATAAAGTCTGACACTGTTTCCACTGTTTCCCCATCTATTTCCCATGAAGTGATGGGACCAGATGCCATGATCTTCGTTTTCTGAATGCTGAGCTTTAAGCCAACTTTTTCACTCTCCTCTTTCACTTTCATCAAGTCCTTTTAATTTTTATCAGAGTATAGTTGCTTTCCCACATTGTGTCAGTTTCTGCTGTTCAGCAAAGTGAATCAGCTATACTTAAACATATACCCCTATTTTCTGGATTTCTGTCCCATTCAGGTCACCACAGAGCAGTGCTCCTTACTTTTCCTAGCATTCTTACTCGAGGCCGGTAACTGTAAGCTAGCTAACAAAAGGCTAATTGTATTCTAAACGATCTGCTCTATGAGTACCTGCAAGAATTTCAATTAGGCAATATATGAAATAAAACACTACTCTGTCCCCTCACTTCCAAAACACTCCTTCCTTAATACAACAGTCAAGAAAAAAAGTATCAGGTAGGTACACAAAAGCAGTGTTTAAAGGGCAAAGGAAAAAAAAAAATCAGTGAATCTTTCCAATCAGAAACAGCATTTCCAACAGTTATCTTCAAAAACTGGGGTGGGGGTAACAGCAGAATGTTAAAGAAAAAACCCAGATTCATCTAAAAGTGATAGAATTTTTATTTTTTCTAACCATTAAGATAATCTGACACTGCTTTTTCTTTCTTTAAACACTCATAAAAGATTCTGATTTAGGTTATCTAGACACAAGTATCACAGACCTTTGCAAGTATGAGGAGATAGGCTAATTTCTTGACAGATGACATACCGAAAGGTTCTATGAACTGATAAAGTTTTTCGCCAACGGATATGGCCTCTGTATATTGCCGCAGGTGATACAGGATGACTGCTTGATTGTAATACAACATGCTGTTTTCAACATCATCCAGCCCATCCATTTCTTCAACAGCCGAGTGTACCTACAGAACAGCCAAAGGAGATTGTGTTCTAACAGTAAGAAAATAAAGAGTAAAGGTGCAAGAATCTGAATGAATAAGCAGGAGCACAGGCCGACATTTTTAACCTAAAATCTCCCACACTGTCAACAGGACCGACAGGTTTTGTTGTACATTCCTGGCTGTGCTGGGTCTTCACCATTGCGCACAGACCTGCTCCAGCTGCAGAGAGCGGGGCTTACTGCCCAGTCGCAGAGCGGGGCTTCTCATCGTGGAGCATGGGCTTTAGGGATGCGGGTCCTAGCCGTCGGATCCCTGGTCGATCCTTGGATCAGGAAGATCCCTTAGAGGGGGAACCGGCAACCTGTTCCTGTACTCTTCCCTGGAAAGAGCCTATGGACAGAGGAGCCTGGTGGGCTGCAGCCCATGGGGTCTCAAAGAGTGGGACGCGACTGAGTGACCAGGCACGCACACACACTGACATGGAGGCTGTCATGAATTTAGCATGGGGGCTCAAAGGCCAGACAGAAGTGGGTTCACGCAGCTCTCATTACGTAAAGGCTTTGTGTCTTTGGACAGTTTACACGAGTCATCTGTACCTTAGCATTCAAGTCTAGTAAATGAGAAAAAAAACCTAGTAGCTACTTCATCGGGCTACTGGGAAGAGTGAGTGAGATGTGCAACAGAGGTTCTTAGTTACATGAGGTCTTACTGTGCGGTCGGCACTGAAGGCCTGCCACCAGCCCTCTTCAGTATCAAAGGTCGAACCTCGTGATGCTGTTATGACCAGACCAATGACCAAGGCAAGGCCCAAGCCGTAAATAAATTATATCTTCTATTTTAAAAAGTAATCATTTCCTGACCCCAAATGCTAAAACAATGACATTATTATTAATAATCAGATGGTTCCGTTATAAGATTATAATCTCAGCAGCCACATTTTTCATGTATTTCTATTCTAATTCTTTCTCAAAACTTCAAAGCTCATTCAGACTTTGTATATTAGCTTACTCTGTTCAAGTTTGAAACCCAACAGAACGTAAAATCACACAGCATACCTTCGTTTCCTAGAAAATGAATTGTATACAAAAACTAATGCAAATGCTGCAGACACATTAGAAATTGTGCTATTAATATCAAATAAAAAGTCACATTAATTCTACTTAACTAATTTCATTTCATAGAGAGCACCACAATATTTTATAATGAAATTCATGTATGGTATTACCTGATTCTTCAGCTGGTTAAGTGTTTGTCTCAAACTATCTGTTGTTGTCTGGTTACTTTTAAAAAACTCAGCTACTGCTGTATTCAAAATTATTTTATAATCATCTTTGTTTATATCTTGTAGACAGGCAAGATGTTGCAGACAGACATCGTAATTTCCAGCCTAAAACAAAAATACACAAACAAAATCACAAACCAACTTTAAGAACTTTACATTCATTTCCAAATATATTTCATTCATCTTTATTTAAAAGCTTTTACAAAGATATAATTCCCCTAAATATACTAAAGTCACTAGATGAAGTAATAGTCACATCAATTAAAAAATTGTGATATGATTTTGGAAACACAAAAACCTGGCAATGGCTCAGATTATTCCCATCCTTTTACGATATTTAAACTCTAAAATTAAAGAAATTTAAACATAAACCTACTCTCTGAAGCTAACTCTTAAATTACTACAGAACAAAGATCATAAATTCACGGTGAAAATATTCATGCTTGATAGATTCTAAAAATGGAACAGATAAAGAGAAACCATTTCTTACTGTGAAAGCTTGGAAAGCATTGGTGGACAACTCCTTCTCTTGATCAGTGATCCCAGAGGACGGACCTGTCCCTTCGTGTTTCTCTGCTCCCTGATCTGCAAAGACACAAGTGTGATAGTTCTTTAGAAGTAACAGCTGTCCAGTGAATGTGTCCCGAGTTTTCCTCTTAATTGTCTTCTTCCTCCTGGAGTTGCCAAAGTCAGACCTTTCTCAACTATAATGAATAGTTAGTAATTTTTGTATTTATTTTTATTTCTTGGTCATGTGGCATCTTAGTTCCCAGACCTGGAATTAAACCCTGCCCCTGCATTGGAAGTGCAGATTCTTAACCACTGAACCACCAGGGAAGTTTGCTGACTAACGTTATAAGTGAGGAATGAAGCATTCTTTCAAAAACTTAAGAAATGTCTCCCTTTGCTGCGGAAATCTTTATATAAGGATTACAGCTCTGTCCATTAGGACATTCAGGCTGAGAATATCGTGCTCTCTTCAAAATATCAGATCTGGGAGTTCCCTGCCTACCAACGCAGGAGACACATGGGTTGGATCTCTGGTCCAGGAAGAATCCACATGTCACGGGGCAACTAAGCCCGTGTACCACAATTACCGAGTCAGTGCTCTAGAGCCCACAAGCTGCAACTAGACAAAGCCTGCACTCAACAACGAAGACCCAGCACAGCCAGAAAGAAAGAAAAGTAACTCCTGTCTTAAGAAAAAGAACTAGCTCTGCCTCCCACCACAGCAATACACCCCAAATCTCACATATTCAAGAACCTATGCCAGGCGCTAGAGACACAAAGCATTCATAAGTACATGTGACATGCCTTCAAGAAGTTTATAATCTACTTAAAAAGTAGTAACATTTAACAATGAGAAAATGACACTGATGAGAATTCATAGGTTATTACCAAGCAATGAAGGCTTTCATAGGCTTAGAAATTGAAAAGCCAGGATTAATACATTTAAAAAGCTTCCTTAACAGAAGTTTCCGTATATATTATTTCTGCCCTATAATTTACTGTTTTAAAAATTAGTTTTTTATTTTAAAAAATTTCCCAAATAAATGCAAAAATCTCAGCTAATGCAAGTTTTAAACTACTCAAGAACAACACCTGTTGAGTCTGAATGTAAATTAGTCAGACCTCCTGGGAAGTAAGCACCAATACCTGTCCATGTACAATGTCTTGACCAAACAACCCCACTTCCAGGTATTCACTCTACAAATACATAAAGATGCTCACTGCAGCGCTGTTTATAATAGTTAATGTCTAGAAATAAACATCCTTCAGTTAAGAAAACTGCTAAGTAAACTGTGGTATAAAAATACAATGGCACACTAAACAATTGTTAAAAGTTGAGTCCCTGCAATGTGTTGACATGGAGAAACATCCTCAACATCTTCTTAAATAAAAGAAGCAGACTGCAAACAGTTATATTTGGCAGGATAAACACCCAGTTTTTAGTCATTACCTTCAGGGAGTGGGACAGAAGAGAGATTTTACTTTCCTTCCTATTGCTCTTAACTGTGAGACCCAGGAGGGCTCTGTCTATGGTGCTTTGCTGGATACAAAACTTTCTGACCCCTCCCCCTCATCTCCCCACCCCCNACTCCGTGAGACCCCATAGACGGCAGCCCACCAGGCTCCCCGTAGATGTGTATAAGAGACAGACCCAGGAGGGCTCTGTCTATGGTGCTTTGCTGGATACAAAACTTTCTGACCCCTCCCCCTCATCTCCCCACCCCCATGTCCTGTCCCATTTCTTGCTTGTAGGAAAAAGCTTCAGACTCCTAGATCTTCCTTAAGTTCAAAGGGCAGATTCAAACAGTAAACAGGGAAGACGGAGCAGTCGAGAAACAGCAGGGCAGGGTCCTGGTTCCTGCTCAAGGAATATATGTATTTCTGAGATCTTCTGCAGGAACTCAGCCCCCTACTCAAATGGAGGATGGTAACTTCAGGCTAAGCACAAGATTCTGGTTACCTCACCATCAGCGTCAGAGGAAAGCCACAAACCCTGTGGCTCTCAACCCAGGTTTTGCCTACAAAAACTTTTTGCTGCAAACTGTTGGGGGAGTTTGGGTTTTTTTTAGCACAAGCTACCCATTCTCCTTTCTTGGCCCTGCAATAAACCTTTTTCTGCTCCAAACTCTGACATCTTGGTTTGGCCTCACTGTGCCTCAGGCACACAAACTTGCATTTGACAACAACTGTCTAATTGATCACTTTTTTTTTTTTTAAGTTTTATTTTTAAACGCCTGCCTAGGGACTTTCGGTGTTCCAGTGGCTAAGGCTTCACACTCCCAATCCAGGAGGCTGGGTTTCGGGCCTGGTGGAGGAACTCGATGCCTGATGGAGGGACTCGATGCCACAAGCTGCAACTAAGAGCTCTCATGCTGCCACTAAGGCCCAGTGTAGCCAAATAAACAAGTAAAAACAAACATTAAGTAAATAAGTGTCTGTCTAAAACTAATATAAGTTTTAGAAGTAAGATAAGAGGTCTAGTGACTGCAAGATCTATCAGAGACTGTGGTGGGGCTTGGGGGGGAGGCACTGCTTCTGGATTTGTGAGAATTCATTAAACCATAGGTGCCCTTATGACATGCGCATTTTTCGGTGGGGCTGCACCGCTCAGCATGTGGGGTCTTATGTCCCTGATCATGGATCAAACCTGTGCCCCCTGCAGCAGAAGTGTGGAGTCTTAACCACTGGACTACATGGGAAGTCCTGGTATTTTTGGATAATGACCTAGAACACTCTTCCAGAAGCATGTCAAAGAACCCAGTGTCAAAAAGAGCTGATTTTAGGAAGTCTTCAGTTCAGTTGCTCGGTCACGTCAGACTCTTCGCAACCCCATGGACGGCAGCACACTAGGTTTCCCTGCCCATCGCCAACTCCCGGAGCTTGCTCAAATTCATGTCCATCGAGTCAGTGATGCCGTCCAACCATCTCATCCTCTATATTCCCCTTCTGCTCCTGCCTTCAATCTTTCCCAGCATCAGGGTCTTTTCTAATGAGTTAGTTCTTCACATCAGGTGGCCAAAGTATTGGAGCTTCATTCTCAGCATCAGTCTTTCCAATGAATATTCAGGACTGATTTCCTTTAGGATGGACTGGTTGGATCTCCTTGCAGTCCAAGGGACTCTCAAGAATCTTCTCCAACACCCCAGTTCAAAAGCATCAATTCTTCAGTGCTCCGCTTTCTTTACAGTCTAACTCTCTCACATCCACACATGACCACTGGAAAAATCATAGCTTTGACTATACGGACCTGTGTCAGTAATTTAATGTATCTGCTTTGTAATATACTATCTAGGTTGGTCATAGTTTTTCTTCCAAGGAGCACGCGTCTTTTAATTTCATGGCTGCAATCAACATCTACAGTGATTTTGGAGCCCAAGAAAATAAAGTCTCTCACTGTTTCCACTGTTTCCCCATCTATTTCCCATGAAGTGATGGGACTGGATGTCATGATCTTTGTTTCTTGAATATTGAGTTTTAAGCCAGCTTTTTCACTCTCCTCTTTCACTTTCATTAAGAGGCTTTTAGTTCCTCTTCACTTTCTGCCACAGGGTGGTGTCATCTGCATATCTGAGGTTATTGATATTTCTCCCAGCAATCTTGATTCCAGCTTGTGCTTCACCCAATCCAGCATTTTGCATGATGTACTCTGCATATAAGTTAAATAAGCAGGGTGACAGTATACAACCTTGACATACTTCTTTTCCTACCTGGAACCAGTCTGTTATTCCACGACCAGTTCTAACTGTTGCTTCTTGACCTGTATACAGATCTCAGGAGGCAGGTCAGGTGGCCTGGTATTCCCATCTCTTTAAGAATTTTTCACAGTTTGTTGTGATCCACATAGTCAATTGGCTTAGTCAATGAAGCAAAAGTAGATGTTTTTCTGGAATTCTTTTGCTTTTTTGATGATCCAATGGATGTTGGCAATTTGATCTCTGGTTCCTCTGTCTTTTCTAAATCCAGCTTGACCATGTGGAAGTTCTTGGTTCACATACTGTTGAAGCCCACTTTGGAGAATTTTGAGCATTACTTTGCTGGTGTGTGTGATGAGCGTGTGGAAGCCCTGGCCAAGCACGTAATAGCAGTCAGTAAAGACTCCCAGTTTCCCTATCATCACAGCACAATGAAAACACATGTCTTAGAACTAGTCACATTTCCAGTCTAGTCTCCCCTTGGCCACCTATCTCTTTGCTTAGAGACGTAACTAAATATTAGCTTCCTTCTCACTTTACCTATCACAGAACAACGAAGGACTCCACTGTGGCTTTTTTTTTTTTTTAACAAAATACTTATTTCTGTACTTTACATATACAAATAATGAAATTAGATTTAGTGTGAACACCTCCTTAGAGCTCTGTGAAACCCCTATTATTAGACTGAATACTCGAGAATCACCACATACTTTAAAACAAAATACAACTTGTGAACTTATCTAAGACTTAGATCTGCTACCAAAAAAAAAAAAGGTATTCGGGTTTATAAGTGTTACTTCTGATAATTAAAGTTACATAAATTAGTATTTCATTTCCACTTAGCATACAGATAGATAGAACTGAGTCCTAACACGGAGGAAAAACGAATAGTTTGATGAAGAGAGCTCACTGGTTTAAGAAGACTCTGTCAAACAGCTCTTTCTTTAAAAAGCTAGTAACTATGAGTTTCTGTTAAGTCAACTGCTTACACAATACACCTGCCTGGCAAAACTTTCAAGTGCACAATTATTACAGTAAAGACCAATTTCTTTAAAATGTGTAAAAATAAGGACACAGGATTTCAGGATCCCCAAAAAGCAAAGTATGAGTTTAGCTTGAGATGGAACCTCAACTCTAGGTATAGTCAACATATTAACAATGAACATAGATATTAACACTTAAAAAATTCTTAAAGGAAAGCTGATGTATCTCCCCTCATACAGAAGTGCACTAAATTGAAACCAAACATCCCAAATTCTTAGTTTGCCATCAAGTTATCTCCACAGCTTCTTCTCAAAATACAGCCTCTCTAAATTAGATGGCATTCTTTAACAGGGCTTCTGGGTCCAAATGTCATTTATAAATTGTGATTTATGAATACAGGGCAGAGGGAAACACACGACAATTCACCAAGGCACTAAAGAGTTAAGCTTCTGCTTTCCACCAGAAGCAGACTGGTTCATGTGGCCACTGCTATCACCATCCTCCAGAAACCGTGGTGGTGATGCTGGTTTAGTCGCTTCAGTCGTGTCCGACTCCGTGAGACCCCATAGACGGCAGCCCACCAGGCTCCCCGTCCCTGGGCTTCTCCAGGCAAGAACCCTGGAGTGGGTGGCTGTTTCCTCCTCTAAGGAATCTTTCCCACCCAGGGAAAGCCACCACGGAAGCCCCTAGAAACTGTAAGTCTCCTGCTGCTGCTGCTAAGTCGCTTCAGTCGTGTCCGACTCTGTGTGACCCCATAGACGGCAGCCCACCAGGCTCCCCCGTCCCTGGGATTCTCCAGGCAAGAACCCTGGAGTGGGTTGCCATTTCCTTCTCCAATGCATGAAAATGAAAAGGGAAAGTGAATCTCCTAAAACCCTCTCAATAAGGACAGAAGCACTTTGATAAGCTAGACTCTAAGGCTGACAAGAGATTCTGAAACAGACATTTTAGAGAACTGAGCTCAGAAACAGCCTCTTACATGTTAACCAGCCATTATTCTACCTACATTCTTTTACTTCAAGATAAGACTTAAGGGGAAAAAAAATCCTACGTCAATGAGATTATTTTTATTTTCCTTATCTTTATGCACTTTTCAAGTTTTCTCCAAGGAACAGTCTCTAAAACATTCATTTTGGAGGTAACTGACTTCTTACCAGAAAGAGTCTGCACATAATTCCACAATGTGTCTTTATTTGTCCAAAAATAGTCTCCGTTGCCAATTGAAAGAGTATATGACCGTTCATCCATAAGCTTGACCTTCCTTCTACTCTGGCCTAATGAACTGGGCTGACCATCAAGGCGCACAGAGCTCTTAGGCACACAAACCTTGACATTTTTTAAGCCAACAGGCTTCATTTCTAACCAAACAATTAGGTTTAAACTAAGTAGAAAAGAAACACACCACTTTCCCCAAACTTAAAAAAGTCAGTTAACTGAAAGCCCAGACAGATTCCAGTACAGAATGTTAACAATTCAAATCTGATTGGAGGAGGATCTTCCATACAAGTGACACTTTTCCAAAGAGAGCTCCAATGAGGTTCAAGGAAAGAAAATTCTCCCCCAAGACAAAAGAAATGAAGGTCTAACGAAGTCTGCTGCTATCCTTGCAAAACAATGTTGATGCCTTTGTGAAGGAAAATTTTAAATAAGTAGGATGCCATTTCAAAGAAAAATAATTCAGGTTTACCAGCGCCACCATCCAGCTAAGGTTCACAAACCTCACATGTGGTTTTATCACTGGACCAAGCATACCTGTCTTAGCAAAGTCCTACATAAAATGGCTGATTTCTCCGCAGCTCAGAGGAGTACCATGTGACCAGCAAGGCTACAGCCTTGAACACAGATGAGATACAGAACAGAACAGCACGCACCAGGAATATCAGCACACTCTGGGGAAGACAGGCAAAGCAGAACACTGCCAGCGCGGATAAGCATTTTTATTTTCATACCTCAGAGTACTGGGGGCATAGATTTACTATAGTTTTCAGATATTAATACTTATTAATTTATGAGTTCAGAAAGCTGAGATTTTTCCTCCAACTTTTACAGTCAACTTAGACACCTTACTCTATTTGGAGTTTTCATTTTAAAGGGCTGTGATGAATGTTTGATTTCACTTACACTTTCAAACAGAAAATTTTAACCACTTTGAATAATATAACCCATTTTAACAACAACCTTCGACTTAAAAATACAAAATTTCCTAAGAACTCAAATAGCTTATAAATCTAAAAAATTAAGCTTATGAAAACAGTGACTCTCTAATTGTGTGCATGCAATACTATATATAGAAAGGCTTCAATTTACAATCACAACTCTAAGTCAATTATTTACTCAATTATACATTTTAAATTGGAATTATAAGACTAAATTCTTAAATGTTAAAAACACTTAAAATATCCTATGTAGGTCACTTAAACATAATTTATGTACAGACTCCATTAACTACACTTTGAGTAAAAAATAATAAGGTTTTAAAAAAAACACAGATTCCTTATTGGACCTTGAAAAAAGCAAATGTCAAGACAGTATTGCAGTTTATTTCTTCTTTGGCATACATATACACATAAACATCTTCCCTGGTGGCTCAGGTGGTCAAGAATCTGCCTGCAATGTGGGAGACTGGGGTTCAACCCCTGGGTGGGGAACAGCCCCTGGAGAAGGGATGACAACCCACTGCAGTATTCTTGCCTGGAGAATTCCGTGGCCAGAGGAGCCTGGAGGGCTACAGTCCATGGGGCCGCAAAGAGTCGGACACGTGTGTGTGTGTGAAGATATATTTGAGGTGAGCCTGGATAGTCTGGAAGAACACACAAACTCAGTTACCTGGAGAGTGCAACTGGGCAGAAGTAATAGAGGACTTCATATTTTTTTTACCTTATATACTTAATAACAATCAAAATGTTGGGGGTGTTTTAAATAAAATAAAAGTAGCCTTGGCTTAAAGTTCTCTCATTTTGTTCTTCCTACCATTAAAAAAAACAACCTTTTACTGGAGTATAGCGGCTTTACGGCGTTGTGTCAGTTTCTACTGTGCACCAAAGTCAATCAGCTACATGCATACTTACCTCCCCTCGTTTGGGGACCGCCTTCCCACGTAGGTCACCACAGAGCACTGAGTGGAGTTTCCTGCGCTGCACACCAGGTTCTCGTGAGTTCTCTACTTTATACATAGTATCAGTGGTGATATATGTCAATCCCAGTCTCCCACTTCATCCCACATTCCTCCTTTCCCCTTGGTGTCATACACTGGTTCTCTATGTCTGTGTGTCTATTTCTACTTTGCAAATAAGATGGTCTATACCAATTTTTTCAGACTGCACGTGTACGCGTTAATACGTATTTGTCTTTTTCCTTCTGACCGCCCTCACTCTATACGACGGTCACCAGGTCCATGCATGTCTTCTTGCCATTTCTGCAGTCATCCTGGCTCAAGATTTCAAAGCCGTCTTTAAATGCTCTCCTGACTTCCTATTACTCATCTGGTCACCTTTCCCCTTCTCAGGTAATCAGCGAACACACACCTCACCTCAGCTGGTCTTCACAAGCTATAACCAGGTGAGGTAAACAAATCAGGAAGCTATTAAGAATAAGTTAAGACTGTCAGGACCCCCATTTTACACATGAAGAAACAGGCTCGATTTAGACCCTTTCTCAAGGAGCGAGGCTTCGTGCTCAGCAACTATTCCCAATCACCCACAAGCTCTGCCCCTTTCACCCCTTTACAGATTCTCACACTTGCCCCTCTTCTCCATCAGCCCTACCCTAAATACTAGTCGGCAATTTTAAAGACCAGGGCCTGACCCCTTTCCAAAACTGTGAGGCAGCTATAGTCCTTCTCTTTCTCCACACAGGAAAATCGAGGCTTAAAAAAATGGCTTCTTAAAATCTGCCCAAGGTCACACAGATAACAAGTAGCACAAGCAAGATGAACCTAGGCTGTCTGGTTTCACACCCCAGGCTCCTAACTCTTCATCACTTACCTGGCTCACTTAAAACATGAACTCACGGACTAGTGGCTAGGACTCGGAGCTCTCAAGGCGGGGTGCCCGGGTTCTCTTCCTGGTCGGAACTAGATCTCACACCCTGCCACCAGAAGATCGTGGATGCCCCTGCCGAAATCTCTAAGGCTCCTCTTTAGTTAGAAAGAGAGTCCACCTTCTTTCATGGCCTGTATAAGGCTGGAAGAAGCCGGCCTCTGCCACAATTCTAATCGCCTCTTGCCACGCTTCCTCTGCTTACTAGGCTATGAACGTGCTGAGTGCCTTGATACACCAGCTATCGGTCCAGGAGCTGGAGGGAGCACACGACTAGACAGACAAACGCGCCTGTCCTCACAGTGCTTAGGCGCCAGGGGCCTTCCTGCTGTCCAAGGGGTCTCACAGTGGACACTCCTCCCACGTGTATCCTTCTTCCCCCATTTGGCCCGCTGGCTCTTAATCGTCAGGGTCTTTGTTCAAATGTCATCTCTAAGGGAGCCCTTCCTCCTCTCATCAATCCACTCAAAGTAGGATCCCTGCTCTCAGTTACCCTTTATCTTCTTATTTTCTCTTCACATTTTGGGGGGCGGGGGGGGGGTGGAGTACACCATCCATCATGTGAGATAGATGGAACCCACGCTCCCTACAGAGGAAGCGTGGATTCTTAACCACTGAATCCCCAGGAGAGTCCCTCTTCACATAAAATCTATCACAGCTTAGAAATCCTATTTATTTCTTACTTTGTTTACACATTTATCGGCCTTTCATGTATATTACAAGCTCCGTGAGGACAGAGACTTTGCAGTGCCTGGCAGGGTAGGCTAAATCGGTGAATATTTACTGAGTAAATTAATCCACAACATTAGCTGGTTTCAGCCTCTGGGCTTCCAGTTTTGTTTTGTTTAACTCTATCCTTACCTACTTAATACAAAGTCAACCTGATTGTCCAGGCAGGAAGTTTCCTACAGTGTGGGCTATAAGCTTAAACCAATCAAAGCAACAATCACTCTAAACCCTATTTTTCTGTGACACATGTTACATAGCTCTTCCCAAGTGGGAGTGTCACTGCTGCAGGGACTGAGGAGCAGATCGTCAAAAGCGGGGACTGTGTCACATCCATTTCTTCAACATCAAAGGCAGGGCTTGGCACTCAATTCTGGCAGACCAAAGGATGACTAAGCAGAAGAATAACGGAGGTAAGACTTGAAACCTAGACAGACTTCAGAGCTAAAAAGGTCATTCCAGGCAAGGGCACTGATATGGATAGCAGGAATGGTAAAGCTGGGGGAGAGACAAGGTCCTAAACCGAGAGGGAATACGCTGGTCACCTTTCCCTTCCTGGACAGCAGCCTTACTGTGAAGGGGCTTTGCAACTCAGTGAAGCTACGAGCCATGCCATGCAGGGCCACCAAAGATGATGGGCCACAGCAAAGAGTTCTGACAAAATGTGGTCCACTGGAGGAGGAAATGGCAATCTGCTCCAGCATTCTTGCCTGGAGAACCCATAGACATGAGTACCCGTATGAAGGGCAAAGAGATATGACACTGGAAAATGAGCCCCCCAGGTCGGAAGGTGTCTTATATGCTACTTGGGAAGAGCAGAGGGCAATTACCAATAGCTCCAGAAACAATGAAGTGGCTGAGCCAACATGGGAACAACACTCAGCTATGGATGTGGGTGGCTGTAAAGCCTGATGCTGTAGAGAACAATACTGCATAGGAACCTGGAATGTTAGGTCCATTAATCAAGATAAATTGGACGTGGTCAAGCAGGAGATGGCAAGAGTGAACATCAACATCTTAGGAATAAGTGAACTAAAATGGATGGGAATGGGCGAATTTAATTAAGATGACCATCTACCACTGTGGGAAAGAATCCCTTAGAAGAAACTGAGCAGAACTTCATGGTCAACAAGAGAGTCCAAAATGGATTACTTGGATGCGGTCTGAAAAACAATGAAATAATCTTGGTTTGTTTCCAAGGCAAACCATTCAACATCATAGTAATTCAAGTCTATTCCCCAACCATTGATGTTGAAGAAGCTGAAGTTGACCAGATCTATGAAGACCTATGGGCTTCCCTAGTGGCTCAGACGGTAAAGAATCTGCCTGCAACACAGGAGACCTGGGACTGATTCCTGGGTCAGGAAGATCCCCTGAAGAAGGGAATGGCTACCCACTCTGCTATTCTTACCAAGAGAATTCCAAGGACGGAGGAGCTTCTAGAACGAACACCAAAAAATAGATGTCCTTTTCACCATAGGGGATTGGCATACAAAAGTAGGAAGTCAAGACAAACCCAGAATAACAGGCAAGTTTGGCCACAGAGTAAAAATGAAGGAGGGCAAAGGCTAACAGAGTGTTGTCAAGAGAACATGCTGGTCATATCAAACACCCTTTTCCCACAACCCAAGAGAAGACTCTACACATGGACATCACCAGATGATCAATACCAAAATCAGACTGATTATGTTCTTTGCAGCCAAAGATGCAGACTCTGTATACAGTCAGCAAAAACAAGACTTGGGGCTTAATGTGGTTCAGATCATGAGCTCCTTATTGCAAAATTCAGGCTTAAACTGAAGAGAATAGATAGAACTACTAGGCCTTTCACATATGACCTAAATCAAATCCCTTATACAGAGGAGGTAATGAATAGATTCAAGGGGTTCGATCTGGAGTGCCTGAAGAATTATGGACAGAGGTTTCTAACACTGTACAGGAGGCGGTGAACAAAACCATCCCAAAGAAAAACAAATGCATTGAGGCAAAGTGGCTGTCTGAGGAGGCTTTCCAAAGAGCTGAGGAAAGAAGAAAAATGAAAGGCAAGGGACAAAGGGAAAGATATACCCAACTGAGTGCAGAGTTCCAGAGAATAGCAAGGAGGGACAAGAAAGCCTTCTTAAGTGACCAATGCAAAGAAATAGAGGAAAACAATAGAATGGGAAAGACTAGAGATCTCTTAAAGAAAATTAGATACCAAGGGAACATTTCATCCAAGGATGGACACAATAAAGGACAGAAATGGTATGGACCTAACAGAAGCAGAAGAGATTAAGAGGTGGCAAGAATACACAGAAGAACTGTACAAAAAAGGTCATAATGACTAAGATAATCACAATGGTGTGATCACTCACCTAGAGCCAGACATCCTGGAATGTGAAGTCAAGTGGGCCTTAGGAAGGAAGCATCACTATGAACAAAGCTAGTGGAGGTGATGGAATTCCAGCTGAGCTATTTCAAATCCTGAAAGATGACGCTGTTAAAGTGCTATAGAAAATATGTCATCAAATTTGGAAAATTCAGTAGTGGCCACAGGACTGGAAGAGATCAGTTTTCATTCCAATCCCAAAGAAAGGCAACACCAAAGAACGTTCCAACTACTGTACAATTCACTTATTTCACGTTAGCAAGGTAGTACTCAAAATTCTTCAAGCTAGGTTTCAACAGCGCCTGAACTGAGAACTGCCAGATGTACAAGCTGGGTTTCGAAGGGGCAGAGGAATCAGAGATGGAATTGTCAATGTTCTTTGGAACATGGAAGAAGTACATGAGTTCCGGAAAAACTTCTGCTTCGGTAAAGCCTTTGACTGTGTGGATCACAACAAACTGTGGGAAATTCTTAAAGAGATGGGATTACCAGACCACCTTAACTGTCTCCTGAGAAACTTGTATGTGGCTCAAAAAGCAACACTTGGAACTGGATGTGGAACAACTGACATGCAAAATTAAGAAAGGAGTACAACAAGGCTGTATACTGTCCCACTGGTTATTTAACTTCTATGCAAAGTTCATCGTGTGAAATGCCAGGCTGGATGAAATAACAAGATGGAAGACTGCTGGAAGTATCAACAACCTCAGATACGCAGATGATACCACTCTAATGGCAGAAAGCAAAGAGGAAGGAAAGAGCCTCCTGATGAAGGTGAAAGAGGAGAATGAAAAAGCTGGCTTGAAATTCAACATTCGAAAAACTAAGATCATGGCATCTGGTCCCATCACTTCATGGCAAATAGAAGGGGAAAAAGTGGAAGCAGTNGAAGGAAAGAGCCTCCTGATGAAGGTGAAAGAGGAGAATGAAAAAGCTGGCTTGAAATTCAACATTCGAAAAACTAAGATCATGGCATCTGGTCCCATCACTTCATGGCAAATAGAAGGGGAAAAAGTGGAAGCAGTGATAGACTGGTATATATAGTCAAAGCTACAGTTTTTCTAGTAGTCACGGTTTTTCTAGTAGGGATGTGAGAGGTGGACCATAAGAATTCATGCTTTCAAACTGTGGTGCTGGAGAAGACTCTTGAGAGCCCCCTGGACTGCAAAGAATTCAAACCAGTCAATCCTAAAGGAAATCAAGCCCGAATATTCATTGGCGAACTGTTGCTGAAACTCCAGTACTATGGCCACCTGATGTGAAGAGTAAACTCCCTGGAAAAGACTGATGCTGGGAAGGATTGAAGGCAAGAGGAGAAGGGGGCGGCAGAGGATGAAACAGTTAGACGGCATTACCATTTAACAGCATGTTAAATGGACAAGGAGTCAATGGACAAGAATTTTAGCAAACTCTGGGAGAGAGTGGAGGACAAGAGGAGCCTGGCAGGCTACCGTCCATGGAATCACAAAGAGTAGGATATGACTTAGCAACTGAACAACAGCAACATGCTGGTCCCCTTGGTTCAGACTTGGACAGGCCAAGCTTATTCCCTGCGTGGAACTTTCTCTCAACCCACCCCTCCCCATTCCATAAGGCTCACTCCATTGCACTGGGCTCAACTATCACCTCACGCAAGGCTTTTCCTGACCAGCCTAACTAAAATTCTCTAGCACACTCTAAATGCTTAGCCCCACTTTCTAGATCTTTTCTCTTGTTTTTCTTAGATTACTGAAGAGATGCTCTAATGGTTTTACTTCTCTGTACCTGTATTAGGATTGGCACGGTCCCCTGAAGTAGAAAATGGCAACGCCCTCCACTATTCTTGCCTGGAAAATTTCATAGACAGAGGAGCCTGACGGGCTACAGTCCATGGGGTTGAAAAGAGTCAGCAAGTGAGCACACACGCATATATCAGGATTGAAAGAAGTCGAAAGTGAAAGTGAAATCGCTCAGTCGTGTCTGACTCTTTGCGACCCCACAGACGGTAGCCTACCAGTCTCCTCAGTCTATGGAATTTTCCAGGGAAGAATACTGGAGTGGGTTGCCATTTCCTTCTCCAGCGGATCTTCCCGACGCAGGGATCGAACCCGGGTCTCCCACATTGCAGGCAGATGCTTTACCGTCTAATTTCAAATCCAGTTTGTCAATTATTGAGATCAGGATCTAATTTAAAAATCCTGGAGCACATTAAGATTTTCTTTTCCTTCTTAAAATATATATAAATTTTATTGTAAAAAGTCTGTGTTGACCACTTCTAAAACCTGTAATTTAAGCGCCTTCCAACAAAACGTGGATGGATGCCACAGAGAACATTATTATCTTACAAGTATCAAGTATCTTACAAGTATCTTACAGGTATCAAGACCGTCCCAGAGGTAGGCAGGAAAGATTTTTATATTCCTCAAATGGAGAAGATTCTAGGAATGGAATAGTAATCCATAAAGAAAACCATCGAGATTAGTTAATCTTGATGAACTAGAGGGAAAAACGTTCTAAATACCAAGGCACTAGAGAGCACAGACCGAAGTGAGACACGATAACGTTATGTCTATTTCAATAAGTGGTTTCGACAAAGCTAATTACACAGGACGTCGCTGACCACAGGCAGGCTGGTGTGGCCGAGGCCACCCAGGTAAGTGTCGTAGACTGAGCCACGGGCATCACGGCACTGAGTCTCCGGGGTGAACTTTCCTTGCTCTGCCTTCCCCAGTCGGAAGTCGAAAACTCTGTGAAACGGCCATCTAGACTCACGCTTTTTACACCAAAGAAATTCCGACGAGCAAGGCAAAGGCGAACAGAAGCGGCTTCACGTTGCACTTGCTAAGAAACTACTGGACCTGGGGCCCAAAGACTCACATTAGCGGTGGCCGAGGGAGGGTCTAAGGGAGAGAAATGCACGCCCCAAAGAGAGCAGCCCCGAAGTCCCCACCTGGGGCCCCGCGGCAGCAGCGCAGGGTCTGCCCGCTCTAGCGCGCGGGCGCCTCACCTGCAGGCTTGTCTGCAGCCATCTTCCCGCCTCGGCTCGTATTCTTCCCTGCAGGTGGCGTGGCCTCCACTCCAGCTGCCCAGCTGGCTGCTGTCCTGGACGTCGGAGGACGAGCCTGCGCCCACCCCGGCTCCGGGCCCCTGGGTTCCGGCCTGGGGAGTGGGCAGGCGGCGGGCTAAGGAAGTGACGAAGGCTAGTTCGCGTCGTCTAGCAACAGCAACAGCAGCGTCCCTGCCCGGGCGGCGCCACTACCTCCACTAATACGCGGCTTCCGCCCCGCGGAGTCCCCTGACACACTACTTCCGGGCGCCGAGGCCAGCGTGGGAACTGCGCCTGGCCCCGCCCTACGCCAGCGTCCTCGGTGCCCCGCCCCCACGGCGTGAGCGCGCCGGCCGGCGTGCGGTCGCTCGCTCGCGCGCCTGCGCGTGTGCTGGCCGGGCTGGGCTGCACAGGGTGCCTTGTGCTTACGCTGATAACAGTTGGTAACAATTGATGAGTATTCGAATTCTTGTCCCTTATTTCACATGAAACCACAACTACACCTCATAGCTATGTGTTAAGCATTGGGCTTGTACTTGGCTTGTACACCTGTAATAATTTCTCACAGCTTTGTGAGAAAGTCCAGTAGCGGGTCCGTGTTTGAAAGCAAAATAAAACATTTTATTTTAGAAGTTTTAGATTTACAGAAAAATTGCAGATGATACTTGGAGCTCTTGCGTACTCCTCACCTAATTTCCCTTGTGAGCATCTTGAATAATTATTCAAGACGTACCCTACTGAGGTACGTCTGTCACATATGAGAAACTACCTCGGTTGGTATATTATTATTAACTAAATTCAGTGTTTAAAAAATTAAAAAAAAATTTTTTTCAGCTAGTGGCCCTTTTCTGTTCCAGGATCTTGTCCAAGATGCCACATTAAATTTATTCATGTATCCTTAGGCATTTTTTTGACTATGCCCTGCGGCTTGTGCGATCTTAGTTTCCCTCGGCAGGTATCTAACCAAGGCGGGCATCCGATTCCTAATCACTGAACCGCCAGGGAGTTCCCTCCTTAGGCTATTCTTGACTGTGATCACTTCTCAGATTTTCCTTGTTCTAGATGACTTTGACAGCTTTGAAGAGTACTGGTCGGGACTTTTGAAGAATGGACATGGGTTTGGGTCTATACAGGTAATGGCAACCCACTCCAGTACTCTTGCCTGGAAAATCCCATGGACGGAGGAGCCTGGGCGCTAAGAATCGGACACGAGTGAGTGACTTCACTTTCCCTTTTCACTTTCATGCATTGGAGAAGGAAATGGCAACCCACTCCAGTGTTCTTGCCTGGAGAATCCCAGCGACGGCGGAGCCTGGTGGGCTGCCGTCTATGGGGTTGCACAGAGTCGGACACGACTGAAGTGACTTAGCAGCAGCAGTGTTTTTTCATGGTGAGACTAGGGTAATAGGTTTTAGGGAGAAAGACCACAGAAGTGACGAGCCATTCGTGTTGCTGCAAATGGCGTTATTTCATTCTTCTTTACGGCTGGATAGTATTCCATTGCTTATATAAACCACATCCTTTTTACATGGGCATTAATTTTATATTGTGGTTATAACCCAATATTACATGATTTTGTTGCTCACATTATTTCAGCTTTGTTAATTGGGAGCTTTTTCAGGCTCCACGTCCCTTTAACACGGTTGCCCATAAAAAAAAAAAAAAAAACCTTCTAATTCATATTAACATATACACAGAGAAGTACACAAAGCATAAACACTGATTTTTGAATTTTCGTCATCTCAGCATATCCACATAACTAGTTCCCAGAGAAAGGACGACAGGTTACTCACCTGCAGAAGCCCCCTTGTGCCTCCTCCCATCTCCGCCACTGGGTAATTCCTAACTGATGGCTAACACCATTGATTATTCACCTGTTTTCAAACTTAATCAGAGTGGGTCACAGTATATTTTCTTGAGAATCTGGCTTCTTTTGCTCCATCTTACAAGTTTCGTCCGTGTTGTTGAGCGAAGTTAGTTTCTCACTGTTATGCAATGTAAAAGTGAAGTTGCTCAGTCGTGTCTGACTCTTTGTGACCCCATGGACTGTAGCCCACCAGGCTCCTCTGTCCATGGGATTTTCCAGGCAAGAATACTGGAGTGGGTTGCCATTTCCGGTATTCATTTATTGCTGAGTAGTTGGGTATTTTGTCTATACCTAATAAGGCCAATATGAATATTCTAGTGTGTCTTTTGATGAGTATGTTAGACATAAAGATACCTGAAGTGTTTATTGACCTTGCTGCTGTGAGGAAACTCTCAATAAAAAATGAATTAGCAGGAAATTATAGAATTTGGGCACTTGCTGGATGATTTTAAAGAGGGATTAGGGAAGTTGGGGGTTGGCAGTTTGGAATTGGATGCATTCAGGAAGCAGACAATCAGAGTTCCAGTGTCTCAATTTTTATCCAGGAGGCAGGAGGATTAGAGCAAGGCTGGAGTTATCCCTGGTCAAGGGGCAGCCCCATTCACTTCAGAAGAAGGAGGTGTTCCATCATTGCTGTGCTTGTGGAGGGCTTTGTTTCCGTCTTGTTGCCACGGCGTAAGCTTCTCTGAACATGTTCATATCCTGTGAGAGCTGTGTATGTCCAGCTGGGGACGTTCTGCTAGCAGAATTCTGTCTCACTTTCTTAGTCTCCAGCCTTGTCAGCAGAGCCAGTTTTCACTTGCTCACATGTGGTCCCCCCTGTGGGTCCTTATCCATTTCACAGATCAGGAAAATGAGGCCCAGATGTTAACCCACTTTCCTAAGTAACAAGACTATAAGCAACGGTTACCTTAACCTCTTCATTCAGCTTTAAAGTTTCTGGAACTCGCCTGTCTTGAAGACATCTTGGGTCTTGTCTCTCATCTTTCAATATTGGCAGCTCTCCCTCGTTTCTAGAGAGGGAGAAGAGTTAATTCAGAAGCGGGAGATGGAGGATGTCAGTGGTCTCTGCTGTGTCACCAGCCATGACGAGTCAGTTCATGTCCAGCTAGTGATGGTATGACTGTGTACCTACTACTACTACTACTAAGTCACTTCAGTCGTGTCCAACTCTGTGCGACCCCATAAACGGCAGCCCACCAGGCTCCGCCGTCGCTGGGATTCTCCAGGCAAGAACACTGGAGTGGGTGGCCATTTCCTTCTCCAATGCAGGAAAGTGAAAAGTGAAAGGGAAGTCTCTCAGTCGTATCCAACCCTCAGCGACCCCATGGACTGCAGCCTTCCAGGTTCCTCCGTCCATGGGATTTTCCAGGCAAGAGTACTGGAGTGGGGTGCCATTGCCTTCTCCAGACTATGTCCCTACAGTGCCTCAAACCTATGTGGTCTTTGCCACTTGCGGAAGCCTGTCTCCAAGGATGGTCGCCAATAGTTCCTCCCATCCAAATAGACACATGCTGCTCTCCCTGCCCCCACGCCACCCTACTTTGAAGATGAGCTGTGACTTGCTTGGACCAACTGAATGAGGAAGTGATCCTGAGCCAGTTTTGGTTCCAGCCCTTGAAAGGCATGGCAACATCCACTTTTCCGCTCTTGTACTCACCTGCCATCCTTCGAGGCTGTCCTGCTAAAGACTACGGAAAGGAGATCCAAGGTGCCCCAATTGACAGTGAGCACCAAGGTTCCTGACATAACAATGAAGCCTTCGTGAACCTTCCAACTCAAACAAGCTGCCAGATCAATGCAGTCTGGTGAGTGATCCTAGTTCCCATCATATGAAGCAGAAAACCTGCTCGATCAACCCCCAGAAACGTGAAAAATAAGAGGTCATTTGTTTAGGGGTTTTTTGGCATCTAATTTTTAAACCTCAGATATAAGCACATACCGTGCAATCCTCCCTTTTATTGGATTGGCCGAAAAGTTCGCTTACTGCTGCTGCTGCTAAGTCGCTTCAGTCGTGTCCGACTCTGCGACCCCATAGACGGCAGCCCACCGGGCTCCCCCATCCCTGGGATTCTCCAGGCAAGAACACTGGAGTGGGTTGCCATTTCCTTCTCCAAAGCATGAAAGAGAAAAGTGAAAGTGAAGTCTCTCAGTCGTGTCCGACTCTTCGCAATCTCATGGACTGCAGCCTACCAGGCTCCTCCATCCATGGGATTTTCCAGGCAAGAGTACTGGAGTGAGGTGCCATTGTCACATTTTTATTTTCACCAAGACCCTTATTGAACAATGCATTATTAGCTGAACAAACTTTTTGGCCAACCCAATAAAATGTGCAGTTTCATGGTTTTTAGTATATTCACAAAGTTGTGCAAACATTACCAATATCTGACTCTGTGTCAAACTGCCAAGGTAGAGAATTTTTTTTAGTGATTCAGTGGTTTCTTCTCCTTGAGGACATTTCCAATTTACAAGTGAAGAAAAAAGATATTAAACGTATTTTTATTACTCTGAAACATGAATTCTGGAAGACTATTGCAACTATAAGTATGGAAAAATTGAGTATTTAAAATTTGATCATGATGATGAGAGATTTTGGAACATAGGGAAGTACAGAATATGTTATGATGTTTATTTACCACTCAGATTTGACCAGTATCAATGTTCGCCACATTTTCTTTTGAAAATCATCACTGGATGAGTCCAGTTTATATTCCCTTCCTGATTTTATTTCCCTTACTCCCTTCCCAGAGGTAGCCACTGCTCTACAGATGGTATGTGTCCCTGAAGTCCATGTTTAAAACATAATATATGCAAAAAAAAAGTTTATTTTCATTTATTCAACTTTATATAAACATCACATTGATAGGGCCATTCTGAAACTATTTTAACCCAACACTGCATTTTTTAAGATTTAAATATATATTCCTCTGTTCAGTTCACTCAGTCGTGCCCAACTCTTTGTGACCCCATGGACTGCAGCACACCAGGCTCCTCTGTCCATGGATTCTCCAGGCAAGAAAACTGGACTGGGTTGCCATTCCCTCTCCCAGAGGATCTTCCAGATCCAGGGATTGGACCTGCAAAAATATGTATTCATAATATATTTATACAAAGTATATTATAAACATGCAATTTATACTTATATTAAACAACATATATAGTTTAACTACTGTTCTGTATTCCACCAAATCATTACCACTTAGGTATAGTTTGGTGGTATGATCCCTACATAAAAGTCTCATAAATGATAAAGGGCTTTCCTGGTGGTCCTGTGGTTAAGACTGCATGCTTCTACTGCAGGTGGACTGCAGGAGGTGTGGTCAGGGCACTAGGATCATGCATGCCACCCAGCGTGGCCAAAATTAAAAAAAAAAAAAAAGAAACTAAAAGACAGGAAAAGGCATTAATTATCTCACTGATGAGTAATCTGTAGGTAGATTATTCCAGTGGTAGGTCAGTGACTCACAATGTCAAGATGCTATTTGGCATCCCTGGGATTCTGTCTGTCTTCCTCGTGTGGTCCCAAAATAGCCGCTGTAACTCTGAGTATCGTACTCTTGCCTGTCTTGGTACCCAAAGCAGGAAGTGGACAAAGAGGGCAAAGCATTTTCCTTTTCTAGCTTTATTTTCTAACAGGTAGGTACCACGTTTCACCAAACCCAAGATGCTATCAATTTACTATCAAAAATAAAGAGTGCTGATAACTAAACTGACTTAATGCTTTCTTATCCCTTAGAATTTTTATCTGATGCTTATAAAATACCTCTTTGAGACAAAAACATAAAATTTAAAAATATTATATGTTACTCTTGAGCATACAAAACAAGAATATAGAAATGATATGAATTAGTTATGGCATTTTCAGAACCTCTTCCCACCAGAGTTCCACTTTAAATTGCTTTTCAATTCAGTGCCTTCCCTGTCTGTCTTCCTCCCCAAGACATCACTCTCTGTTCTCCCAGGAGCACTGGCAGGACAGCAGTCTCCTCACAGAATCACCACAGGTATCTCAAGGAGTCCCATTCTGTAGGTTTTAGTTCTGACACTTTCTGGATCTTACCAGAAGAAGTCACAAACCAGTAGGTTTTTGGATCAAGTTTGCACACACATGGGGAATGACTCACATACCACAGCAGTCCTCTGACAGATTGATTGTGAGGAGCCTGCCAATTTCAGAAATGAATGCATGTGTCTCAGAATCAATGCAGTAGTGAATTGTCCCCAGAAGCCTCTCACCAAAATCTTCCCTTGGTTCTCCTTGGTCAAATCGGTTGCCAGCCCACCACTGGATCAATTACTGGCAAAAGAGAGTCCAGTGTGTGCCTTGGGTTCATTGTGATGCAGCCACAAAACATTGATGTGGGGAATCAATAAAATCAGGGTTTTACTAAGTAGGAGGAGGAGGAAATGACTGCTGATAGGACCGTCTCATCACGTTAGCAGATTTGTCTCTTATGGACAAGACTCAAGTCATTTCCAATTTTCATTTTATTGGGAAAACCCAAATGAACCTTTTAGCTAACCCAAAAGGTGCAACCAAAAAAGTACAAACATAGCCACAGAGCCCACCCTTGCCAGTGTGCACGGTTATGAGAGTTTCTCTAGGCTGCACACTGTAAGATGGGATTTTGCTGAAAATGTAACAAATTCTGTGTGTTCACCCCCAGCTTCATCTCATCATGGACTTGTTTTGTCTACTCTTTTCCTCTTCTGATGTTTTGCTGCTGGAATATTTTAAAGCAAGACCCAGACATCATACCCATTCACTTCTAAACACTTCAGTATGCAGCCTCGAAAGGAATATCCAAATACTTGCTTGCCTGACCACAATGCCATTATCCCATCTAACAAAATTTCAAATAATGCCTTAATATTCAATTACCAAGCTGTACTCAAATTTCCTCTATTGTATAAAAATACTCTTTTTATAATTTCTGTTTAAAATCAGGATCAAACGAGATCCCTTTTATTTGGTTATGTCTCTTGTGTTTCTTTTTTTTTTTTCTTGTGTTTCTTATAAGTCTTTTAAGTCTTAAGTTTCTCTTAATCTAGAGCAGTTTCCTCCCCTTTTATTTTTTCTTTCATTGAATGCTTGATGAAATTAGAGTCCAGTACAAGATCCCTCCTTTGAGATCTGGTGTATTGCTTCCTTTATGCTCAGTATTTCCTGTGCCCCAGAGGTCAGTTTGTAATTTTTAAAAATTTTTATTTATTTAGTTTTGGCGGTGCTGGGCCTTCACTGCTGCTCAAGCTTCTCTCTGGTTGTGGCGAGCAGCGGTTACTCTCTAATTGTGGTGTGCAGGCCTCTTACTGGGGCTTTCCAGGTGCCGCTAGTGGTAGAGAGCCCACCTGCCAGTGCAGGAGACGGAAAAGGCGCTGCTTCAGTCCCTGGGTCGGGAAGATCCCCTGGAGGAGGGCATGGCAACCCTCTCCAGTGTTCTTGCCCGGAGAATCCCGTGGGCAGAGGAGCCTGGCGGACTACCGTGCATGGGGTCTCAAAGAGTCGTACACGACGTTCCGGTGGCTTCTCCTGTGGAGTAGGTGCTCTAGTGCGCTTGGGCTTCAGCAGCTCCGGCTCCTGAGCTCCAGAGCACAGGCTCCATGGCGGTGCACAGGCTTAGCTGCTCCGGGGCATGTGGGATCTTCCCAGCTCCAGGACTGAAGCTGTGTCACCTTCCCTGGCAGGTGGATTCTTTGCCACTGAGCCATCTTCCCTGGTAGCTGGCCCGAGATCAATTTTCAAGGCTTGATTATATTATGGTTCAACTTTTCTTTTCCCTTGAGAATCCTTCCTGGGTGGTGCTGTGTACTTTCTGCATCACTGTCCGGAGGTATATGATATTTGCTATCTCATTTAAAAGAATTTTTTTTACTTTGGGTTGCTCTGGGTCTGTGTTGCTGCACGTGGGCTTTCTGTAGTTGCAGTGACTGGGGGCTACTCCCTAGTTGCGGCGCACAGGCTTCTTATTGTGGTGGCTTTTCTTGGGGAGGGAGCAAGGGCCCTACGGCGTGGGCTCAGCAGTTATGATGCATAGGTTTAGTTACCCCACAGCAGGTGGAATCATCTTAGACCAGGAATCAAGCCCATGTCCCCTATCTTGGCAGGTGAATTCTTAACCGCTACCACCAGGGAAGTCTCTCATTTCTTAAAATGTCTATTTTAGTTTAGTTTAGTTCAGTTTAGTTTAGTCTAGCTTTTGGCCATACTGTGTGACATGTGGGATCTTAGTTCCCTGATGAGGGATCGAACCTGCATCCTCTGCATTGGAAGTGCAGAGTCTTAGTCGCTCGGTAACCAGAGAAGTCCTGCTATCTCATGTGTGTGTGTGTGTGTGTCTGTGAAACTGTAAGACTGATCCTACCCAGTGTGGCAGAATCTGACTGATCCTACCCAGTCTGTGATGTCCTAGAAGGGCGGGAGGGGGAGAGGGAGGCTCGAGAGAGACGGGGTATATGTATAATTACGGCTGATTTGTGTTATTGTACAGCAGAGACCAACACAACCTTGTAAAGCAATTTTTGTCCAATTAAAAAATAAATTTTAAAAAATTAAAAGGAAAAAAAAAAAAGAGTTGATCCCAGGGAGTTCCTTGGCAGTCCAGCCATTAGGACTCTAAGCTAACTGTCAGGAGCCTGGGTTTGATTCCAGGTCAGGGAAATAAGATCTTACAAGCCTTGCAACATGGCCAAAAAAATTTAAAAAAAGATTGTTCCTTGGGTTTGTATAGTACCAGTCTGATCTTTATACATTTCCTGTCAGCCTTTTCCCTAATGATTTCAGAAGCTAGTGACCACTGTGTTAATCAGTTATTTTGCTAATTGTTGAAACAGTTTTCAAATTTTGACACTCCTACATCTCTTGACTAGAATCCATAGATTTCACATGCTAGGATCTCCCTCGCCTTTCCCTAGTCCTAGCCCTGGCTAGAATTCTTCCTCACTGAAAACCTTTCCCTTGTCCACAGAGATATTCGGTTACACTGAAATTCAGTGTATATCAGAAAGGCAGGAGGAATACTTAGTTCTTTCCCCATAATTATCAATTTTCCAAGGAGTCAGTTGATACCCTGATAATCTCTATGGCTATTTCTTTTCTAAAAAATTATTCAGAGTTCATTTTTTATATGTTCGGTATGTTTTAATCAACTGCGTGCCTTCATATTCCTGAAATCAAAATTATTCCATGTGTGCCCGTGGGAGCACCCAGCCTTGATGATTGTCCATTATTATCCTTCTCCTGTGGCTCAATGGTAAAGAACCTGCTTGCCAATTCAGGAGACGCCAATTCAGTCCCTGGGTCGGGAAGATTCCCTGGAAGAGGAAATGGCAACCCACTGCAGTATTCTTGCCTGGAGAATCCTATGGACAGAGGAGCCTGGAGGGCTACAGTCCATAGGGTCGAAAAGAGTCAGACAAGACTGAGCGACTAAGCATGCACTGGTATGAAGCAGAAGTGTCAAGCAGAACTGTGCTCCTAATCCCCAGCTTGGCTGTTGTCATTGTGTAAGTGTTTTAGATACACCTTTATGTTCATCAGTTTCTTTGCTTATCCTTGTTTCTTTTCTTTTTTTTTTTAAAGTAGCTATATTGAGATATAATTCATGTACCATACAACTCGTCTATTTATTTTACTATTTTTAAAAATATTTATTTTTATTTATCTGACTGCGTTGGGTCCTAGTTATAGCATGCGGGATGTTCGATCTTCATTGCAGCCCGTGGGATCTTTATTCGAGGCATGTGAACCCTTAGTTAGGGCATGTAGGATTAGTTCCCCGACCAGGAATCGAACCCAGGCCCCCTCCATTGGGAGCACAGAGTCTTAGCCACTGGACCACCAGGGAAGTCCCACAAGTCGTCTATTTAAAGTGCACGGTTTGGTGATTTTTACTATATTCACAAAGTTGTGCGATCACCCTCGCAATCTAATTCCAGAACATTTTCATCATATTCAAAAGAAGCCGTGTACCCTTTACTAGTCATTCTCAGTTCCTCCCAACCCACGTTGCCATGATTCTGGAACAAGAAGCCACCCTCAGAGAAGGCAGCCCTCGCCTCACTTGCACTGCCCCATTCCCCAGTGTCCTCTCTGTTTACCCTTTTCCGACCACTTACCCCTGGTAATCAGTTTCTTAAGTTCCTGAGAATCACACATTCCCCCACCTTTAAAAGCACATAAAACGTGAACATGTCTGAAGCTGAGACTCTTAGCCACTTACCCCAAATGCGTTCACCTTCCAGAGTCATACAGTCAGGGGAGGGTGGGATGGATGAACTGGGAGGTTGGGACTGACATATATATACACACTACTGTATATAAATAGATAACTAATAAGGACCTACTGTATAGCGAGCGCTGGGAACTCTACTCAATACTCCGTAATGACCTCTACGGGGAAAGAATCTAGAAAAGTGTGGGTATGTGTATAACTGATTTGCTTTGCTGCACAGTAGAAACTAAGACAGCATTATAAATCAACTATACTCCAATAAAAAAGAAAACATTGAATGTAACAAAAAAACCCAAAGTCATACAGTAGGTAATTTGCACTTGTCAAACACGCCTTTCTTCTGCTTTCCCTGGCAAGGCAGGTATAACCACATAACTACTGCTTTAAAAGGTTGTTGCATGTCTTTTTCTCTTTTCTCCCAATTCTCCATCCTACTGTCTGGATTGTAAATGTGATGGCTGGAACTCTAACAGCTATCTTAGACCCTGAAGCCAAGGTCTTTGGGGTAGAGTGTAAAGTTTAAAGAACCTGCATTCCTAATGATATCTTAGACACGCCATACCAGTTCCAGACTGTATTTGTGTGTATGTTGCATGCAAGATTTATTCATTGTTAATTTGGATGTTCTATCACATAATGCTGAAACATAATGCTCGTAAACATAATGCTGAATCACATAATGCCAATCCTAACTGCTTCAGTTTCTACATGAAACTAAGGAATAAATCTGATTTGATTTTTGCTTGTGTCTTCTAAATTTACTATTTCATTATGTACAGTCCTACATAAATCCTGTAATAACATAGAATGAAAACTGTAAGTTTATGTTAGAAATTTTGGTATTGTGATATCATCAGGGCTAATATGTTGGTGTTCATGTGTATGTTCATGTGTATTATATAATATTTTGTAACAAACGAGAAGCAGGAGCAGAAAAATACTGTTCTAAGAGTGCTTCTTTGGGGGATGTGACCTAGTCCAGGAGTCGGGAGACTCAGAGAAAGCCTGAAGAAGTTAGATCTGAAAGGCAGAAATGAACAAGGACAGGGAAGAGAAGGTGCAAAGGCTTGTGGTGGGAGGGATCCTACTGAGTGTGTGAGATGGACATAGACTCCTTTGGCTTGAGCAGAGAGAATGAGGGGCAGGGAGGAGTCAACAGGCCGTATTAAGAGTTCTGTTTGTTTCCTGTCCCCCAGGGATCACTGTCCTTTATCACCTGATGTTCAGTGTTTGGGCTTCCTGGGTGGCGCTAGTACAGGAGACATAAGAGACGTGGGTTTGATTCCTGGGTTGGGAAGATCCTCTGGAGGAGGGCATGGCAACTCATCCCAGTATTCTTCCCTGGAGAATTCCATGGACTCGAACATGACTGAAGCGACTTAGCACGCATGCTCGTCTAGTGTTTTAAAAACTGTTCTTTTTCATGTATTTTTGTCCTTTTGTTGTTTTCTCTACCTTTTCCTCAATGGTTACTTAGTATTCCATGGTATTAAGTGTGTCCTGATTTATCTAGTAAATCCTTCACAGTGATCGTTGAGATATTTTCTGATTTTCTGGTATTTCACCCGGTCTCACAACTAACATCTTTACACATGAGCCTTGTCTTCCACTGCACGGTAGCTGTGCAGACACAGTTTGTCAACAGAAGGGGCCGATGGAAGAAAAGCCAAATGCGGATACTCTTTAGGTAAATTAAACAAGACTTCTCTCTTATGGTCACTTTTCTTTCCAGAACTGCTGTCTGTCCCTCCAGTCAACCTCCTTCAGGAAGGCCCAGTTTATTAGGTAGGTCAGTACCTGTAAATCCCTGTTATGGATTGTTTCATGTTCTTTGTGTTTAGGACTGCTCGGCCATTGCCAGTTAAGAGGTAACATGAAGCAACTGTTTCACTTTTTAATTGATTAATTTAAAATATTTATTTCTTCGGCTGCACTGGGTCCTAGTTGTGGCACTGAGGATCTTCGCTCTTTCTTGCATCGTGTGGGATCTTTAGCTGTGGCATGCAGACTCTTAGTTGCAGTGTGTGGGATCTAGTTCCTTGACCAGGGATCGAACCTGGGTCCCCTGCACTGGGAGCTAGGAGTCCTGGCCCCTGGACTGCGAGGGAAGTCTGTAAACAACTGTTTTAAATGTCTCTGGACCTTCTGTGATGGAGAGGAGGCTGTTCTGCCGCACGCAAGTAGGACAGCCTCATTTCCTCCCTGGGGCTTGTTGGCCGCATTGCTGAGTGTTATTAGTTGGTGCCAAGGGAAGGAAAGCCAAGCCCAGTCATCCACTGGGTAAACCCAATGTGTTTTTTATACCTGGGGGATTCAGAAGGAACTGAGCAGTCAGAAAACCAGCTGATCAGCATCATTCTGTGGGAGGAAGAGAAGGGCAAACTTCAGACTCTAAACAATCTCACCGTAGATGTGTGTGCTGGAGGTGGAGTGAGGTGCAGATGGGAACATCTGGGTATCCAGGTTCACATTCAGCCTCCAGGAAGTCAGCGGCCCCTCCTGGGCCTAGGCTTCTGTGTGTTTGTATCAGCCTGGGACGTGCTAGGCCAGGTGAGTCTCACCAACACAGCAGCTAAATCCTATGGGATTTCACTGTGGGGCACCCTCAGCATGAGTGGTCATCACCCTGCCCAACCTCAGTAAACACAGCCTGGTCCATGACATTCCTGAACTTAGAGCTGTGGATGCAGGACAAGGCTCAGTGCCTCGTAATCTCGGGGATCATTCATTCACCAGATCCTTAGACCTGATCAGCGGCCTGGGTGCAGGCATTCCAGTTCAAAACCTAGCAGCATCTTTCACCGTCCATTCTTGAGGAACCTATGCCCGTGTCTACAGCTACTGCTGCACCTGTTCCAAGATCTTATCACACTAAACCTCAGAATTGGCCTTGAACCTGGTCCCCGACTCTCCATGCACCTCCCACATAGGTGGCTCTCGTTACAGATGTATTGGACAGAGTGAATTTAGACCTTTGGGACAGGCGTGTATACCTACATCCTGGGCTTCCCGGGTGGTGCTAGTGGTAAAGAACCCGACTGCCAGTGCAGGAGATGTAAAAGACGCGGGTTCAATCCCTGGGTCAGGAAGATCCCTTAGAGGAGGGCTTGGCAACCCATTCCAGTATTCTTGCCTGGAGAATCCCACGGGCAGAGGAATCTGGCAGGCTACAGTCCATTGGGTCGCAAAGGGTCGGACATGACTGAAGCAACTTAGCATGCCTATTAGCTAACTTGAAAACATAAATTTACTGCTGACCGCTAGGTGGCACCCCAGCACAAGTTATACTTTTGTATGTTTCAGTTCAGTTCAGTCGCTCAGTCGTGTCCGACTCTTTGCGACCCCATGAATCGCAGNGCTCTCGTTACAGATGTATTGGACAGAGTGAATTTAGACCTTTGGGACAGGCGTGTATACCTACATCCTGGGCTTCCCGGGTGGTGCTAGTGGTAAAGAACCCGACTGCCAGTGCAGGAGATGTAAAAGACGCGGGTTCAATCCCTGGGTCAGGAAGATCCCTTAGAGGAGGGCTTGGCAACCCATTCCAGTATTCTTGCCTGGAGAATCCCACGGGCAGAGGAATCTGGCAGGCTACAGTCCATTGGGTCGCAAAGGGTCGGACATGACTGAAGCAACTTAGCATGCCTATTAGCTAACTTGAAAACATAAATTTACTGCTGACCGCTAGGTGGCACCCCAGCACAAGTTATACTTTTGTATGTTTCAGTTCAGTTCAGTCGCTCAGTCGTGTCCGACTCTTTGCGACCCCATGAATCGCAGCACGCCAGGCCTCCCTGTCCATCACCATCTCCCGGAGTTCACTCAGACTCACGTCCATCGAGTCCGTGATGCCATCCAGCCATCTCATCCTCGGTCGTCCCCTTGTCCTCCTGCCTCCAATCCCTCCCAGCATCAGAGTCTTTTCCAGTGAGTCAACTCTTCGCATGAGGTGGCCAAAGTACTGGAGTTTCAGCTTTAGCATCATTCCTTCCAAAGAAATCCCAGGGCTGATCTCCTTCAGAATGGACTGGTTGGGTCTCCTTGCAGTCCAAGGGACTCTCAAGAGTCTTCTCCAACACCACAGTTCAAAAGCATCAGTTCTTTGGTGCTCAGCCTTCTTCACAGTCCAACTCTCACATCCATACATGACCACAGGAAAAACCACATCTATCTTATTCATCTAAACTGTTTTGGTAATGACAGAGTTATTTTATGACATCTTTTGTTTTTATCAGATGGCTGTGTGTTTAGTATATTTAGATTCTACTTTATTTTCTGTTTGCTTTTTCCTTCGAAATGTTCTTTAAGGGAAAACCTGAGCAGAGGCAGACAGACTGTTCTAGGACATCCCTTCCTTTAGAGATGAATTTCTCCAGATTAAAAAAAGACTGGCCTCCAAATTGGTGAAACTGCGTCTTCAGTGCAGTGACATGTTGTCTTGTTACAGTGGAGCGTGTGCTCTCATTCTGGACGAGCTGTTCTGCGAGAAAGCTTTATTTAGCCCACAGAGCCCATCCCCGGACTTGTGGGTGTTACCTCCTTTCCCCGTGTTACCAGGGTTTTTCATCACTATTATTGCTTCTGTTTCATCATCTGTAACACAATTTAGTAGCAATCCTTCTTGAAGAAAAAACAAGATGCCTCTGAAAATAGAACAGCTGGCTGGACAGAAAGAGTCAACAGAAGCCGATCTGCTGCCTGTGTTCTGCTCCCTGAGTTGCTTCTGAGATGGTTTCACATGTGCGTAAATGGACAGGAGCAGAGTGTGCCTATAATCTAATATCATCTGCATGGCCTATCACAAAATTTTGTCCTATTTTATTAAGGAAATGATATTCTAGGAAAACTGATTTGGTTTGGAGAATTCTTAAATGTTTTAGTTTTGTTCCAATTAAGGAATTAAATCACATGTGTTGGCTGGTTTGTTCAACTATTTTTAATGAGAAAACTTGGGGTTCTGTAAGCAAATGCATATGTTAATTCAAGATGAGTAGATGCTGGTGTGGAGAAGGAAATGGAAACCCACTCCAGTGTTCTTGCCTGGAGAATCCCAGGGACAGAGGAGCCTGGTGGGCTGCCATCTAGGGGGTCTCACAGAGTCAAACACGACTGAAGTGACTTAGCAGCAGCAGATGGTGTTGGTGGTGTCTCATTCTTCTGCTCATCAATTAAACAAAAATTAATCATGTAATATTTACTCTCTAGGAAAGATGACATTTTTTTTAGCCACTCAGACTTCCCAGTATTAGTGGTAACGACCACTAACAAGGAGACAATCGCTTGGTTGACTGTCCCCTCTAATCACTTTTTTGAGCATGACACCCCTTTCAGAGCACTATTTTAAAGGCACATGAGAAGTAGCTACGCCACCAGCCACTTGGAGTCTTGTGGTTGGCTGTACTTGACAGACCCCATGGACCGTATACTCCGTGGGATTCTCCAGGGCAGAATACTGGAGTGCATAGCTGTTCCCTTCTCCAGGGGCTCTTCCCAACCCAGGGATCGAACACATTGCAGGCTGATTCTTTACCAGCTGAGCCACCAGGGAAGCCCAAGAATAGTGGAGTGGGTAGCCCATCCCTTCAGTGGATCTTCCCAACCCAGGAGTCAAACTGGGGTCTCTTGCATTGCAGGTGGATTCTTTACCAGCTGAGCTACCAGGGAATCCTGTACTTGACAGTGCTTGGGTCAAATGCCTGTAAGGGCCCTGCTCTGCAGAAATCAGCACCCTGAGCACAATATATATCCACCTGTCATCTCTGCTCCCTTATCTTACTTGTCTTACTCTCTACAGTGCATACAAATGTACATGTGTTTTGATTTGTAATATCTCTTTAATTAATCTTGGATAAGTTGTCTTTATATCTAAGTCTTTTTCTATACAAGATTAAACCAGATTTTACCAAATCATGCTTTACCACTTCCTACTTTCCTTCATTTCAAATTCTTTTTTTTTTTCACTTATTTATTTTTTAATTGAAGGATAAGAATACTGGAGTGGGTTGCCCTTCCCTCCAGGGGATCTTCCAAACCCAGGGATCAAACTCAGGTATCCTGAATTGCAGGTGGATTCTTTATCCTCTGAGCCACAGGGAAGCCCCACTTGAAACTCTGGAGCAGAGTATTTAATCTGGGCCCTTGGACCACGCCTGTACAAAGCAGCCCTGAACCGCCTGAAAATGTACATGAAGTTGTTTTTATAACTCCACATGTGCTTTGTCCTGGGAAAAGGAGCCTGTCTTTTTTCAGATTCACAAATGGATGTATAAGTTCCACAGTTTTAAGAATTGCTGTCACCTAGATTTTCTCCTCTCATTTCTATTAGTTAACAGATGCTCAGTTCTATCAGATGCCACACATGGATTCTCTGAATATACTTAGTCGCCACCTTCCTTTTCCTTTAGAAGTCACTCCTGATCTCATATTTCCTTTACTTTCTGTTCCAGTTTAAGTAACATGAGAAAGGGAGAGAAATAAGATATGATACGCTAAACCTTTCTTCATGTCGCATCTCATTTAATCCCACTGCAACTGTACAAGTTGCAAATGAGAAATGTGAAACAGGAAGGAGTTAGTCATTCAACAGCCTATAATGGAAGAGTTCAAATTTAAATCTGTTTAGATGTCAAGTTTATTCCTCTTTTCCAGATGGAATAAAATGATCATAGCTTATGAATGGCATCAGCTTTCATAATATGTAACTTTCCTCTTATTATTCTCTATCATCAAAAAAAAACCCCTTCATTACACTTTGTTGTGAATCTAGTGCGAGCTTACAAATGCTATATTGCATCAATGTTGTATAATCTCATACCATCAGAGGGCAAGAATCATTTATGTGTGTGTGTTAGTCACTCATTCGCGTCCAACCCTGTGACCCCATGGACTGCAGCCCACTAGGCTCCTCTGTCCAGGGAATTCTCCAGGCAAGACTACTGAAGTGGGTTGCCATTTCTTTCTCCAGGAGATCTTACCAACTCAGGAATCAAACCCAGGTTTCCCGCATTGCAGGCAGACTCTACTGGCCAAGCCAAAAGCAAAGCCCACAGAATCTGTTCATTAATTCATTCACTTTTTAAAATAACACTTATTNAGGAGTAAGCGTCTTCTAATTTCATGGCTGCACTCACCATCTGCAGTGATTTTGGAGCCCCCAAAAATAAAGTCTGACACTGTTTCCACTGTTTCCCCATCTATTTCCCATGAAGTGATGGGGCCGGATGCCATGATCTTCGTTTTCTGAATGTTGAGCTTTAAGCCAACTTTTTCGTTCTCCTCCTTCACTTTTATCAAGAGGCTTTTTAGCTCCTCCTCACTTTCTGCCATAAGGGTGGTGTCATCAGCATATCTGAGGTTATTGATATTTCTCCCGGCAATCTTGATTCCAGCTTGTGTTTCTTCCAGTCCAGTGTTTCTCATGATGTACTCTGCATATAAGTTAAATAGGCAGGGAGACAATATACAGCCTTGACGTACTCCTTTTCCTATTTGGAACCAGTCTGTTGTTCACGGCCATTTATATATATGTATTCTTTTCCATGTGGTTTATCCCAGGACGTAAATATAGTTCGCTGTGCTATCCAGTAGGACCTTGTTGTTTATCCATCCTGTATATAATTGTTAGCATCTACCACCAACACCAAACTCTCCATCCATTCTTCCCCCACCCGCTCTCTCTTGGCAACCGTGAGTCTGTTCTGTGTTTGTGAGTCTGTTTCTGTTTCATAGATAGATTCCTTTGTGTCCTATTTTAGATTCCACATGTAAGTGATCGTACGGCATTTGTCTTTATCTGACTTCACGTAGTATGATAATCTTTAGTAGCATCCACATTGCTGCAAATGGCATTGTTTCATTCTTTTGTATGGCCGAGTAGTATTCCCTTGTGGAGCAGGCAGTGGTGCCCCACTCCAGTACGCGTGCCTGGAGAATCCCATGGAGAGAGGAGCCTGGTGGGCTGCAGTGCATNCTTCACGTAGTATGATAATCTTTAGTAGCATCCACATTGCTGCAAATGGCATTGTTTCATTCTTTTGTATGGCCGAGTAGTATTCCCTTGTGGAGCAGGCAGTGGTGCCCCACTCCAGTACGCGTGCCTGGAGAATCCCATGGAGAGAGGAGCCTGGTGGGCTGCAGTGCATGGGGTCGCTGAGGGTCAGACCCGACTGAGCGACTTCACTTTCGCTTTTCACTGTCATGCGTTGGAGAAGGCAAGGGCAACCCACTCCAGTGTGCTTACCTGGAGAGTCCCAGGGACGGGGAGCCTGGTGGGCTGCTGTCTGTGGGGTCGCACAGAGTCGGACATGACTGAAGCGACTTAGCAGCAGCAGCAGCAGTGTTTCCTTGTATGTGTGTATCACATCTTCTTTATCCATTCATCTGTTGATAGACATTTAGGTTGCTTCCATCTCTTGACTATTGTGAATAGTGTTGCTATAAACATAGGGTGGCATGTATCTTTTCAGATGATAGATTTGCCTGGATATACGCCCAGGAGTGGGACTGCTGGATCATATGATAATTCTTGCGTTCTGAGACCCCTCCATACTATGTTCCATAGTAGCTGCACCAACTTACATTCTCGTCAACGGTGTAGGTGGGCTCCCTTTCCCCCACATCCTCTCCGCTGCTGCTGCTGCTGCTGAGTCGCTTCAGTCATGTCCTACTCTGTGCGACCCCATAAACGACAGCCCACCAGGCTCCGCCGCCCCTGGAATTCTCCAGGCGAGAACACTGGAGTGGGTTGCCACTGCCTTCTCCAATGCATGAAAGTGAAACCTGAAAGTGAAGTTGCTCAGTCGTGTCCGACTCTTCGCGACCCCATGGACAGCAGCCCACCAGGCTCCTCCATCCATGGAATTAGCCAGGCAAGAGTATTGGAGTGGGGTGCATTGCCTTCTCCGTACATCCTCTCTAGCATTTATTATTTGTAGACTTTTTAATGATGGCCATTCTGACTGATGTGAGAATTTTAGTTTTGATTTGCACGAGTCCCTTGGACTGCAAGGAGATCCAACCAGTCCATTCTGAAGGAGATCAGCCCTGGGATTTCTTTGGAAGGAATGATGCTAAAGCTGAAACTCCAGTACTTTGGCCACCTCATGAGAAGAGTTGACTCATTGGAGAAGACTCTGATGCTGGGAGGGATTGGGGGCAGGAGGAGAAGGGGACGACCGAGGATGAGATGGCTGGATGGCATCACGGACTCGATGGATGTGAGTCTGAGTGAACTCCGGGAGATGGTGATGAACAGGGAGGCCTGGCATGCTGCGATTCATGGGGTCTCAAAGAGTTGGACACGGCTGAGCGACTGAACTGAACTGATACTCCATTTAAAGTTACTGTAAACTAGTTGGCTGTATTCCCTGTGGTATACAGTATATTCTTGTGGTTTATTTATTTTCTCCATCTTAGCTTGTATCTCTTAATCTCCAGCCCCATCTCGCCTCTCTCCCCTCCCCACTGGCAGCCACTAGTTTGTTTTCCATATCTGTGAGTCTGTTTCTGTTCTGTTATGTTCTTTAGTTTGTGTCATTTTTTAGATTCCACACATAAGTGATAACATACAGTGTATGTCTTTGTCTGACTTATTTCACTTAGAATAATGCCCTCTGGATCCATTCATGTTGTTGCAGATGACGGAATTTCATTCTTTTTTATGGCTGGGTCATATTCTATTGTATATATATAATATATGCATAATATATTGTGTGTATATGCTGCTGCTGCTAAGTCACTTCAGTCGTGTCCGACTCTGTGTGACCCCATAGACGGCAGCCCACCAGGCTCCCCCATCCCTGGGATTCTCCAGGCAAGAATACTGGAGTGGGTTGCCATTTCCTTGTCCAATGCATGAAAGAGAAAAGTGAAAGTGAAGTCGCTCAGTCTGTCCGACTGTTAGCGACCCCATGGACTGTAGCCTACCAGGCTCCTCCGTCCATTGGATTTTCCAGGCGAGAGTACTGGGGTGGGGTGCCATTGCCTTCCCCGATTGTGTGTATATAATTTATATTATAATATAATGTTTAATCCATTGTATTTATTTAATACATAGTTATATAATTTATATTATATATGCATATATCTTATACGTATATATGCACCAAATCTTCTTCATCAATTACGTTTTTTAATGAACACTTAGTTTGCTTCTCTTGTTTAGCTATAATGTTGCTATGAACATTGGGACGCATGTGTCTTTTCGAATTACTGTTTTCATTTTTTTCGGCTATACACCAAGGCATGTGATTTTCCTGGATCATAATGGTGGTTCTATTGTTAGCTTTTTGAGGAACTTCCATGCTGTTTTCCCCAGTGGCTGCACCAATTTGCACTCCCACCAACAGTGTATAAGAATTTCAGCTCTTTACATCCTCGCCAACATGTGTTATTTCTGGTCTTTTTGATGATAGCCATTCTGACAGGTGTGAGGTGCTATCTCACTGTGCTTTTGATTGGCATTTCATGTCCCTACCATTCTTGAGTCAAAGTATTTGCAGCATCCAGTGTGTGTCAAAGCTCTGTTTGGACTAGACACTGGACACTCTGAAGGACTTTGTCCCCAGAAGGATATTATAGAAGGCAGAGGATTTTAAAGTAGGGAAAAGAGAAGGGAAGACTGACAGGTTAGTTTCAGCGCGAGATAGCAGTCAAGCTAACTACTGTGAGTGTTCCCTGGTGGTTTGTATTCTGTTTATTTTGAGAGAAAATAAAAAGTGAGAAACCAGCAAGGTGTGAAAAGATACTGAGGGTTATCCTATTTCTGGTTTGTAGGATTAAAAACAATTTTTGTTTCCTGATCATAAACTCAGGTTTATCTTCAGATAGTAATTTATATGTACAATGTAGAAATGACATAAGGCTTTGGCTTTATCAGTCAAGGTTAGCAATGAAAATGATGGTGGCTGAGCTTAGCTACGTGAAGTCACCAGGTAAACTAGACTGTCACCCTGACCCAGGGTAAGAAGGAAGCGAGTTAATTGATGATATTAGGAAATGAAAAGGGACAGGTCAATGGGAGGGGTCAGAGTTCATGCAGAAATAAAGGAACACAGTGACAGAAAGAGGCAATGAGAAGGTCAAAAGCACAGGTCCAGCAGTGCCCGAGACATGGTTGCCCTGGTTGGTGGCAAATATAACAATTGCTATTTTCATCTAGGCCTCCATTTCTTTTTCTTAAAAAAATTTTTATTGAGGCATAATTGTTTTCAATTTAATTTAATAAAAAAGATCATTGACTGTGCCTTGAGACTTGTGGGATTCTATTTCCCTGGCCAGGATTGAATGTCGGGCCACAGCAGTGAACGTGTGGAATCCTAACCACTGGCCTGCCAGGGAATTCCCCCAGGCATAGTTCATGTACAGTATTAAATAAGTTTCAGATGTGCAATCTAGCGATTCATAATTTTTAAAGGTTATGCTCCATTTATAGTTATTATAAAAATACTGGTTATATTCTTGTGCCATACAGTAAATTGTTGAAGCTTTATTTACTTTATACATAGTAGTTTGTACCTTTAATCCCCTCTCTGTATCTTATCCCACCCCCTTCCCTCTCCTCACTGGTAACCAGTGGTTTCTTCTCTCTCTTTTTTGTATCTGCTACACCAGATCTTTGTTGCAGCATGTGGAATCTACTTCCCCGACCAGGGATCTAACTCAGGCCCCCTGCGTTGGGACTGTGGAGTCTTACCCACTGGACCTCCAGGGAAGTCCTCATTCATCATTTCCTGAATCTTCTAAGGTTTAAAATGACTTGTTTCCACTCAGACTAGAGGCTGTTTAAATATATTGTTTTATCCTAAATTAATACTAATCCTTCTATAAAAAGATTTTGTTTTGTTTTGTTTTTAAAGGTCTGATACTCTGAGTATATATCTCCTGATCACAAGAAAGGCATCCAAGTAGAGAAAAAGTTTGACACAAGGAATTAAAAAACAGCAGGGTGCTTTCCTTTTCCTGTTCTTTTGTTTTCAAATGCAAGCTGTGTCTAGACAGGGAAACAAACACAGAATTGTTTAGTGTAATTATGTCCATTGTTTAGGGGGTTGAATCAGGCTGGTGGGGAAAAATGACTTGTTTCCACTCAGACTAGAGGCTGTTTAAATATATTGTTTTATCCTAAATTAATACTAATTCTTCTATAAAAAGGTTTTGTTTTGTTTTGTTTTTAAAGGCCCGATACTCCGATACTCTGAGTATATATCTCCTGATCACAAGAAAGGCCTCCAAGTAGAGAAAAAGTTTGACACAAGGAATTAAAAAACAGCAGGGTGTTTTCCTTTTCCTGTTCTCTTTTGTTTTCAAATGCAAGCTGTGTCTAGACATGGAAACAAACNTGTTTTGTTTTTAAAGGCCCGATACTCCGATACTCTGAGTATATATCTCCTGATCACAAGAAAGGCCTCCAAGTAGAGAAAAAGTTTGACACAAGGAATTAAAAAACAGCAGGGTGTTTTCCTTTTCCTGTTCTCTTTTGTTTTCAAATGCAAGCTGTGTCTAGACATGGAAACAAACACAGAATTGTTTAGTGTAATTATGTCCATTGTTTAGGGGGTTGAATCAGGCTGGTGGGGGAGGATTGACTAATGAAGGGGGTAATGCTAGTTTTTCCTCCCCACTCAGCACCGACTGGAACAAGTGCAACTTTGGAAATGGAAAATAATGCTTTGGATGTTTTAGTAAGCCCATCATTTGATTTCTTTTTATGGTAGTCCTGGCGATGGTGGGTTCAGATATTGGGGAAGCCAGTAGCCCCACAGACATTCACGGTCATTTATATATATGTATTCTTTTCCATGTGGTTTATCCCAGGACGTAAATATAGTTTGCTGTGCTATCCAGTAAGACCTTGTTGTTTATCCATCCTGTATATAATTGTTTGCATCTGCCAACAGCAAACTCTCCATGCATTCTTCCCCCACCCGCTCTCTCTTGGCAACCGTGAGTCTGTTCTGTGTCTGTGAGTCTGTTTCTGTTTCATAGATAGATTCCTTTGTGTCCTATTTTAGATTCCACATGTAAGTGATCATGCGGCGTTTGTCTTTATCTGACTTCACGTAGTATGATAACCTTTAGTCGCATCCACATTGCTGCAGATGGCATTGTTTCATTCTTTTGTATGGCCGAGTAGTATTCCCTCGTGGAGCAGGCAGTGGCGCCCCACTCCAGTACTCGTGCCTGGAGAATCCCATGCAGAGAGGAGCCTGGTGGGCTGCAGTGCACGGGGTCGCTGAGGGTCAGACCCGACTGAGCGACTTCACTTTCGCTTTTCACTGTCATGCGTTGGAGAAGGCAATGGCAACCCACTCCAGTGTGCTTGCCTGGAGAGTCCCAGGGACGGGTAGCCTGGTGGGCTGCCATCTGTGGGTCGCACAGAGTCGGACACGACTGAAGCGACTCAGCAGCAGTGTTCCCTTGTATGTGTGTATCACATCTTCTTTATCCATTCATCTGTTGATAGACATTTAGGTTGCTTCCATCTCTTGACTATTGTGAATAGTGTTGCTATAAACATCGGGTTGCATGTATCTTTTCAGATGATAGATTTGCCTGGATATACGCCCAGGAGTGGGATTGCTGGATCATATGATAATTCTTGCGTTCTGAGGCCCCTCCATACTGTGTTCTGTAGTAGCTGCACCAACTTACATTCTCGTCAACGATGTAGGTGGGCTCCCTTTTCCCCACATCCTCTCCGCTGCTGCTGCTGCTGCTGCTGCTGCTGCTGAGTCGCTTCAGTCGTGTCCGACTCTGTGCGACCCCATAAACGACAGCCCACCAGGCTCCGCCGCCCCTGGGATTCTCCAGGCAAGAACACTGGAGTGGGTTGCCATTGCCTTCTCCAATGCATGAAAGTGAAACGTGAAAGTGAAGTTGCTCAGTCGTGTCCGACTCTTCGCGACCCCATGGACAGCAGCCCACCAGGCTCCTCCATCCATGGGATTCGCCAGGCAAGAGTATCGGAGTGGGGTGCCATTGCCTTCTCCACACATCCTCTCTAGCATGTATTATTTGTAGGCTTTTTAATGATGGCCATTCTGACCGATGTGAGAATTTTAGTTTTGATTTGCACGTCTCTAATAATTAGTGATGTGGATTATCTTTTCATGTGCCTGTTGACTATCTGTATGTTTTCTTCTGAGAAATGTCTGCTTAAGTCTTCTGCCCGTGTGTTTGATTGGGTTGTTTGTGTTTTTTTGCTGTTGAGTTGTGTGAGCTGTTAGTGTATTTTGGATATTCAGCCCTTGTTGGTTGCATCATTTGCAGATATTTTCTCCTACTCTGTAGGCTTTCTTTTCATTTCTTTAGTACTGTCCTTTGCTGTGCAAAAGCATGTACGTTTGATTAGGTCCCATTTGTTTATTTTTGCTTTTATTTCTATTGCCTTGGGAGCCTCACCCAAGAAGACATTGGAATGATTTATGTCAGGGAATGCTTTGAGTTTCATTATGTATGTCATTCTTTGTTTCATCAGTTTCCCCATTTTTAAAAAAAGGAATAATATTAATAATAGTATTTATTACATGTTGTCCTGGGGGGAATTTGAAAAAGGCAACAGATTCTGGCTTTGTTAAATCCTCAGGAGCTGGCCGCGCACTAGTTTTCCCTCCCATCCAAGGAGGCTGGCTCGACTGAACTGCATGTGTGCGCAACTTGGAAGTAGATTAGGACAAGAGATAGCTGGTGTTGGCAGATATGGAATAGATCTGGCTTAATCTGGACCAAGAAGCAGAAATCCCAAGTGGTCTTGATACAATGGCCATTTTTTTTTTTTTATAGCCCTTAACTACTGCCAGGAACTGTTTTAAAACTTACAGCAACACCGACTCATGACTCTTCACCAAAAAACCTATGATGTAGATTGTGTTTTGATCTTTGTCTTAGAGGCTTGATGTCTCAGGCACAGAGAGGTCACAGCTGGTGAAAGGTGGAGCTGACTCAAACTCAGGCAAGTTCATGCTTTTCGTTTATATATCCAGAAACCCAAGGAAGGTAGAGCCAGCGTCACTAAAGAGCAGGATCATCACAGCCCAGGCCCTCGCTCCAGGGGCCTAGCATTCTAGGAATTCAATTACCACCTAGGGAAGCTTGTCCAAGAGGGAGCCTCTGTGCAGATATTATATATCATTCCTCTGTGTGGGTTCTCCATGCAGGGGGATAGAGCTCCTCGGTCCTTTTTTTTTTTTTTTTTTTAATAAAATAAAAGGTTTAGGGAATTCACTGGCGATCCAGTCGTTAGGACTCACGCTTTCACTGGCAGGGACCCAGGTTCAGTCCCTGGTTGGGGAACTAATATCCTACAAGCCATGGAATACAAACACAAATGTAAATAAGTAAGAGAGAGTTTTAAAAATCCATAGCTCCAAGTTCATTTTCAGGGGTGAAAACAAGGGGACCTCAATTTACTCAGTCTGGCAACCCCAGATGGTGGCTGCCCCCTTCTGCTGTCCTGGTTTCCCCCTTTCCACCCATCTTTCCAGCAGTTGCCACAGCAAGTGCAGCCTGATAGCACTTCTCCTGCCCTGTGGGTCTCTCTTGCTTTCTGCCCTGGGTCAGCTGGGTGGGCCTCTGCTCTGTGTGTTCTAGTATATTTATTTATTTTGCTGCGCTGGGTCTTGGTTGTAGCACGTAGGATCTTTGATCTTTGTCGCAGCAGGTGGGATCCTTAGTTGTGGCTGTAGGAGCTTTAGTCGTGGCATGAAGGATCTAGTTCCCTGACCAAACCCTGGGCCCCCTGCTTTGGGAGTGTGGAGTGTCAGCCAGTGGACCACCAGGGAAGTCCTTGACTGTGTTTTGTGTTTTCACTCCCACAAGCTTGAACACTCAAATCGTGTCCAGCTACCCGTGAGCACAAACTCGACTGTGATAAATACTCTCATTCTGGTTTCCTGGCCAGGATGAAAATTCCTTTGGGACGTATAACTGGGGATCTATGCTGTAGCCCAAGGTGCATGTATGCCTTCCCTGGTGACTCAGATGGTAAAGAATCTGCCTGAAATGCAGGGACCTGGGTTCGATCCCTGGTTCAGAAAGATCCCCTGGAGGAGGAAATGGCGACCCACTCCAGTATTCTGGCCTGGAGACTCTCATGGATAAAGTAGCCTGGTAGGTTACAGTCCACAGGGTCACAACGACTTGGACATGACTAAGCGACTAACACGTTCACTTTCAAGGTGTGCATATTCTTGTGTCACTAAAAAGTGCCTGACTCTTCTCCAGAGCGTCTGTAGCCCTCCTGCCAGCAGGGCCTGCAGGACCCTATGCCCCCAGTCCCAGCCAACATGTGGCATTATCCATCTTTCTAATTTCTGCCAGTCTGAAAAAATGTAAAGTGAATTCTCGGTGCTGTTTCCCATTTCTCCAGTTCCTAGTGAGCTTGATCATCCAGCACAGGCTTGTTAGCCTTTTTGCTTTGTCTTCTATAAACTGCTCATTTTCCTGTGGGATTCCTTCTCTTTTTCTTGTTGATTTTCAGGAGTCTCTTGTACATCCTAGATATTAGTCACCCTTCGGTTTAGACGTTACAGTTGTCTTGTATTCTTGTTATTTGTCTGTTAGCTTTTTCTGTAGTTTTCTTCGGTGAACATAAGTAGATCATCAGTTTTATCAGTTTTTTCCCATGGCGTGTGCTTTTGAGTTTCGTCGAAGTCCTTCTTAACATAGTCTCTCCGTTTTCTCATTTTAGATATTTATGTTTATCTTCACATGTAGGTCTTTAGTCTGTCGGAGTTCATCTTTGTATGTGGTGTTAGGTGAGGATCCATTTTTTTTTTCCAAAACACGAGCCTTTTTATCCCCAGGACCTTTCGCTAAATAGCCACTGTTTCCCCATTGCTTTGTGGAGCTGGAAGGTACCATGTTTGTCCTGTGTCTTCTTGAGATTAGACAGATCAGAAGAAGACAGAACTGTGTGGGGGAGTGGGGAGAGATGCTGTTGTCTGAGCTCCAGATATTTCCACAGCCAGAAATCCTCCCACCCTCACCATGCCTTGTTTTTGCTTTAGTTTTTGTCATCTGCAGCTGAAGTGACTGTTACAATGGTGATGCCCTAATCTAGCTTCTGTTTAGAAGCACACACTCTCTTGACTAAGACTGCTTGGTTTCTAATCCCAGCTCCACTAGTAAGTGGCTGTGTGATTTCATGTAAGTTACACAACCTCTCTAGGCTTCAGTGTCTCCATCTGAAAAATCAGGGTAGTAATAGTACTTAATTCATAGGATTATGGGGAGGATTAAATAAAATACTTTAAAACAGAACAGCGCCTGGAATATGGTAAATAAATGTTCTTCACTTGCGTAATCCTGTGTTCCCCATGAAGTGTAAGTCGTGTATGATTTTGATCTATCTGATTATATTCTCATTATACCTGAGAGACCATTTGAGAAGTCATTTAGAAAAATTAATTTTGAGGGCATACAAATAAATTATCTTCTAACCAATCTGTTTAAAAAGGTTTTTTAGGACTTCCCTGGTGGTCCTGTGGTTAAGACTCCGTGCTTTCACTGCAGAGGTAGTGGGTGTGATCCCTGGTCAGTGAACTAGGATCCTGCAGGCCATGCTGTGTAGCCAAAAAAAGAAGCCCGTGGAACTGTGACAGTCACCATCACTAGATGGTGCCCGAGTGGACTGAGCGTGAAACAAGGAGCCTTAAAGAGCTTCTGACTCAGAGTCAGCTCACCACATGCCAGATGGAGTCATAGGTGAGGTTGACTTGGTCTGCAGGGAATTGCCAAAAGGTTTTAAAATGTATTTGCTAATATTAAAAAATCAGGAGATTTCATATAAAAACCTGATTTCCAGTCTGGAGAAATAGGAAAAGCTGGCCCCTTGGGGCCTGCAGTGGTGCCTCCCTGAGGCTGGGCAGGCTCCTGGGTCCAGCACAGCCCCATTGGTTCCTGTCATTTGTCCCTCCTTGGCTTCTCTAGGTATATAGCTTCCTAATTCCTAGTTAGACCAGCCCTTCCCTTTGCAGATTGGAGGCCGAGGTCCTAACAGAGAGGAGAAGGGCTGGAACTGGAATCAGAGCAGAACTCTCTCTCTCTTGTTTTTTTATTTCTTTTACTTTTTTCTGTCTGGCTGTACCATGTGACTTGTGGGATCTTAGTTCCACAAGCAGGGATTGAACCCTGGGCCCCCTGCCATGGAAGCACAGAGTCTTAACCACTGGACCACCAGGGAAGTTCTCTCATGCTGTTTCATTGACACTTGGTTGCTTTCACGGACTGATTGAAGCTAAATAGTGGGGAAGACACAGTGAAGGACTGAAGTTGGGGAATTCGGGGGCACCAGTTGATGAAAAAGAGGAGATCAATGGGATTCTTTTTCCTTTTTGTGTGGAAAGTAACTTCATTGGTTTGGGGGGAAGTAATATACTCAGATATGCAGATGACACCACCCTTATGGCAGAAAGTGAAAAAGAACTGAAGAGCCTCTTGATGAAAATGAAACAGGAGAGTGAAAAAGTTGGCTTAAAGCTCAACATTCAGAAAACAAGGGTCATGGCATCCGGTCCCATCACTTCATGGGAAATAGATGGTGAAACAGTGAAAACAGTAAAAGACTTTATTTTTCCGGGCTCCAAAATCACTGCAGATGGCGATTGCAGCCATGGAATTAAAAGACGCTTACTCCTTGGAAGGAAAGTTATGACCAACCTAGACAGCATATTAAAAAGCAGAGACATTACTTTGCCAACAAAGGTCCATCTAGTCAATGCTATGGTTTTTCCAATGGTCATGTATGGATGTGAAAGTTGGACTATAAAGAAAGCTGAGCACCAAAGAATTGATGCTTTTGAACTGTGGTGTTGGAGAAGACTCTTGAGAGTCCCTTGGACTGCAAAGAGATCCAACCAGTCCATCCTAGAGGAGAACAGTCCTGGATGTTCATTGGAAGGACTGATGTTGAAGATGAAACTCCAATATTTTGGCCACCTGATGAGAAGAGCTGACTCATTTGAAAAGACCGTGATGCTGGGAAAGATTGAGGGCAGGAGGAGAGGGGGACGACAGAGGATGAGATGGTTGGATGGCATCACCGACTTGATGGACATGGGTTTGAGTAGTCTCTGGGAGTTGGTGATGGACAGGGAGGCCTGGCGTGCTGCGGTTCAGGGGGTCACAAAGTGTCGGTCACGCTGAGCGACTAAACTGAACTGAACTGCCTATACATTCAATGCAAAAAATTCAACCAATATAGAAAGATATAAAGAAGAAGGTCAGGATTCTTGCAGATTCCACTTTCTATTTGTAACTTGCATTCATTTTGGTGTCTGTGCTTCCAGCCCTTCTCTGTGTATTTATAGATACACTTAATTTAGACATTGTCTAGGCCAGGGACTCTCTGGGAGAGTGGAACCTTACAGTTTCCACATCATCTTCATCAGCTTCCCTCTAACTAATTTTTTCATATCTTTCACTGGGAGTTTTCTTCAATTATATTAAAGTAGTATAAAAATATAAGATCAAAACTTTTTGCTCAGCCCAGCTCTCTTCCATGATAAGCCATAGCGAGGATGGGGAGGGAAGAAAGAATCATGAACAAAATTACTATCTACCACCGGGACCAACTGGGATGGGAGGTAAGTGAAATTGAGACTGAGCCCCATTGTCAATAAGCCTAAGAAGTGCAGTTTGAACCCACGCCGCTTGAGAACCTCAAGGGCTTCGTCTAGCGTGTCCCTTAATCAAAGACCTTTTGTCCTCAAAGATTCTTTTTTTCTTTTTATAATTCATTAGTTTCTGGTTGCAGAGTTTTTGTTGCCGCGTGTGGGCCTTCTCTAGTTACGCGAGTCGGGGCCGCTCTAGTCGTGGTCCAGAGCTTCTCATTGCGGGGGCTTCCCTGATTGCTGGGCTCTAGGGCGTGCGGGCTTCAGTAGTGGTGGCGGACGCCTAAGCTGCCCTGCCTGTGTGGGATCTTCCTGGACCAGGAATCAAACTGGCAGGTGAATCCTAATGCACTGTACCACCAGGGAAGTCCCTCAAAGATTCTTAATGAAGGCTCCTCTCTGATCATGCTCACTCTGCCTTTATATTTTTATGCCTTGTGCTTTTGTATAGTATGTGCCTTTTATGTTATTTAAAATTATGAAGACCTCACACCAGTCTTTAAAAGAAGGGAAAGGTTAAACTGTCCTCTCGATGTTTGATTCTTGAAATAACTTTTTTTTTCCTTTCCTTTCCCTGCCAAAGTTATACCAAGCAGCAAAAATAAATTTCCCTGTGAATAAGTGCAAGGAGTATTGTTGCCAGGCAACAAATAAGAGAGCATTATTTTTATGCTTTTGGGAAGGTGTAGCATCTTGCTCCACTGTTTCCATGGAGAATCCCAATTGTCATGCTTAATCAAATGCTGGAGAATTGAAATTTATGCAAAGAGACTAGCTTACTAAGTCTTACTTTGCTAAGGGACAACTAGGAGAAATATTTCAAGGAAACTTCTTTCTTCAAATCAAGCATTATCTCTTGGTATCACTTGACTCAAGTTAACACTTCATTTGTGTCAATTGCTTTTCTAAAGCTATTGGAATAATATTTCCTTAAAGTCACAAGTTGCATATACACTATTTTGGTATAAATCACCATGGATATTTAGAGCACATATGAATGGCATCAGAATACTGTAAGGAAATAAAAGAATGGTTGTTAAGAAAGTTGTCTCTTTTGTTAGCATGGTAATGTGTCAGTATCTAAAGTTCTCGCCATAAATTAATAAGAGAAAATACCCAACACAATTCTGAAAAAGTAAAGGAAATGGAAGGAGGGTGGAGTTCAGAGAATAGTCCTACCAGATATTAAAACATATAGGATAAGAAAGGAAGGTATGGTTCTGGTGAGAGGATAGATAGGTAAAAAGAACAGGGTAGATAGATATGATAAAGAAGACATAAAAAATAATTGGATAAAAGAAAATGTACGCATGACCAATAAGCACATGGAAAGATAGTTAGCATTATTGGCCATCAGGAAAATCAAAACCACGATGAGATACCACTTTGCATCCATTAGCAGGTCTATAATAATAAAAATAATAATAAATGTCAACTAGGATGTGGAGAAATAACATTGTGGGAATGTAAAATGGTGTACCGTCTTTAGAAAATAGTCTGGCAGTTCTTCAGGAGGTTAAATATAGAGTTACCATTTGACCTAGCAATCCTGTCCTTGGTATATACTCAAAAAAACTGGAAACACATGTCCACACAAAACTTATACACAAATGTTCACAGCAGCACCCAAAAGTGGAAACAACCCGCATATCTTATCAACTGATGAATGGATAAATGAAATGTGGTGTGTCTTTGCAATGGAATATTATTTGGCTAGACAAACGAGTGAAGTGTTGAGGGACATCCCTGGTGGTCCAGTGGCTAAGACTCCGTGCTCCCAGTGATGGGGGCCTAGGTTCCATCCCTGGTCAGGGAGCTGGATCCCACACACCACAACTGAGATGCCACAGTCAAAAATGAACCATAATAAATAAAATAATTATTCTTGAAAAGGAGTGAGATATTTATATAAGCTGCAATATGGATGACCCTTAAAAACATTATGCTATGTCAGTTATCTAAAAACTCAACATATTCTTTATTACAAAATAATAATGAAATATCCAGAATAGGCAAGTCTATAGAGACAGTGGTTGCCTGTCTCAGGGGCTGGGGGAAGATGAGGGTGACTGCTAAAGTATACACAGGGTCTTTTTGGGGTAATAAAAATATTCTAAATTAGTGGTAATCATTGTAAACTCTGTGAATATACTAAAAACTAGTGAATTGTATACTTTAAGTGGGTAGATTTTATGGTAGGTGAATTACATCTCAATAAATCTCTTACAAAATAATGGCTGAGGAAGGCAAGGATATTGCTTTGGAAGATGGCATTAATAACTTGAAAAGAAAATTCATTTAGACCTTTAATCAATATTAAACTTTGAAATCATTTTTAAATAAGCCAGCGTTAAATATAAAAAGCTGAAACAGAAGGGTAGAAGAGGAAAACTGGATATCCACATGCAGAAAAATGAAGTTTGATCCTTTTCTTATACCATATACAAAAATTAACTCAAAATGGATCAATGACCTAAATGTAAGAGCTAAAACTGTAAGACTCATAGAAGAAAGCATAGTGGAAAGACTATATAACAGTGGATTTGGTAATGATTTCTTGGTTATGACACCAAAAGAAAAAAATAAATTGTCATTTATAAAAAATTAAAACTTTCATGTATTAAAGGACAATTGTCAACAGAGTGAAAAGGCAAGTCATGGAAGGGGAAAAATATTTGCAAATTATATCTGATAAGAGATTAATATCCAGAATAGAGAAAGAGTGTCTAGAACTCAGCAACATAGAAACAACCTGATTAAAAGGGAGTAGTCCTCCAATTAAAAATATAATTTTAAAATGGTAATAAAAAACAAACAAAAAAATAAAAATCTATAATTTCAAAAACTGATGAAGGAGGATGTTTCTGTTTGTTATCCGACCCAAGATACCTGACCACATCATCAAGAATAAAGCTTTACTTTATGCTGGCATAAAAAAAAGAAGGTGGGCAAAGAAGACTTCCCTGGTGGTCCAGTGGTTAAGAAGCTGCCCTGCAGTGCAGGGGACATGAGTTCAATCCCTGCTGGGGAAACTGGGGTCCCACATGCCTGGAAGCAGCTAAACCCCTGAGCTGCAACTACTGAGCCTGTGTACCACATCCAGAGAGTTGCAAAAAAAGATCTGGCATGACACAAGAGCCAGTGCAGCCAAATAAGTGGATACAATTTTTAAAAAGTTGGTGGATACAATTTTTAAAAAGTTGGTAAAGAAGTCAAATCGGAGAAGGTGATGGGACCCCACTCCAGCACTCTTGCCTGGAAAATCCCATGGACAGAGGAGCCTGGTAGACTGCAGTCCATGGGGTCGCGAAGAGTCGGGCACAACTGAGCGACTTCACTTTCACTTTTCACTTCCATGTATTAGAGAAAGAAATGGCAACCCACTCCAGTGTTCTTGCCTGGAGAATCCCAGGGATGGGGGAGCCTGGTGGGCTGCCGTCTATGGGGCCACACAGAGTTGGACACGACTGAAGCGACTTGGCAGCAGCAGCAGAGAAGTCAAATAGACATTTCTCTAAAGAAAATATACAAATGTCCAATAAGCACAAGAAAAGATGCTCAATATCACTTACCAGTGGGGAGATAAATGCAAATTGAAACAATGACATACCACTTTATGCACCTTGGAATGACTAGTTTTTTTTTTTTTTTTAAAGGCAAACTGAAAATAGCAAGTGTTGGTGAGGATATGAAGAAATTGGAACCCTTGTGCATTGCTGTTGAGAATGTAAAATGTTACAGCTGCTGTGGAAAACAGTAGGTGGTTCCTCAAACAGCTAATCATTAAAAAAAAGATAAAAAAATAAGCTAATCACAGACCATATGATCAATTTCTATGGCATATAGCCCAAATAATCGAAAACTGGGATTTGGACAAGTATTTGTACACCCAAGTTCATAACAGCATTATTCATAATAGCCAAAAGGTGGAACCAGTCCAATGTCCATCAACAGATGAATGGATGAATGAAATGTGCTGCTAAGTTGCTTCAGTCGTGTCCGACTCTGTGTGACCCCATGACGGCAGCCCACCATGCTCCCCCATCCCTGGGATTCTCTAGGCAAGAATACTGGAGTGGGTTGCCGTTTCCTTCTCCGATGCATGAAAGTGAAAAGTCAAAGTGAAGTCGCTCAGTCGTGTCTGACTCTTTGAGACCCCATGGACTGCAGCCTACCAGGCTCCTCCGTCCATGGGATTTTCCAGGCAAGAGCACTGTAGTATGTACTTGACACAGCTGCTGCTGCTGCTGCTGCGTCACTGCAGTCATGTCCCACTCTGGGCGACTTAACAGGGAGTACATAAGAACTTCAGTCCCAAGACTGCTTCACTTGTGGTGGGGGGAGGCAAGGCTGAGTTAGAGCTAGTGCTGGGGGTACAATGTGAGGAAGATGGGCTGGATGGAGACTGGGGAAAGACAGTCTAGAGAAGTAAGTAGCATCGACACCCATCCGAGCAGTCTCAACCGCCCTCACCTCCTCCACTGCCTTGTTTTTAGAGGGAGACAACCCATGTAGATCTAGGGATTCTAATGTTATTATTTCAGTGTTCATAAGAATCTTTACCAGAGTGTTTTTTTCCTCTCTTCTCTGACTACTGCATAATTACAACCAGGTAAGCCAGTTCTCCACCCAGTTAGGGAGGAGGCAGATTAGAGTCATCCTGGAAAAGAAACAAACATATAATTCAAGCTAGATGACAGCCATACTTACCTCTGGGCAAAATGAGCAAGAGAATATGGTTTAGATGAGATTAGAAAAAAGATCAGAATAAACACTTCTTTCATCTCTTACAAGAATTTTTGAGTCTGTCTCTGGAGCTTTCTACCTGATCAGCTATATATTAAGACAACAAAATCATGTTAAAAAGTTCAAAATCACCCCTCCTTGTCCTTCAGTTCTGTTCTTTGGGAGGAATTGCATTTAAATACTTTAATTTGTTTATTCTTTTATTGATTGTATATTTCTAAATAATTCTATTAAATTTTGCTTATTGAATTTTGACATAATTTATTGCTTTCTGAATCAGTCAGTTTCAAGTCAGAGAAATAAAATCTTCCTCAAACTATTTAGTAGAAAAAATGTAATAAATATGTTAGAACAGTCGTTCTCAACTGAGAGGATTTTGCTCTTCAGGGAACATCTGACAACATTCTGACAATATTTGGAGATTTTTTTTTCTCCCAAAAAACTGAGTGAAGGCTACTGGTATCGTGTGTGTGTGTGTGTGTGTGTGTATGCATGCATATACATACATATACGTATATATGTGCTAGTTGTTCAATTGCAACCCTATGGACAGTAGCCTGCTAGGCTCTTCTGTCCATGGGATTCTCCAGGCAAGAAAACCAAAATAGGTAACCATTCCCTTATCCAGGGGATCTTCCCGATTCAGGGATAGAGCCTGGGTCTCCCACAATTCAGGCAGATTTTTTACCATCTGAGCCACCAGGAAAGCCCATACGTATGTACATGATCGGCCAGATATGTGTGTATATATATATTATACATATATATGTATTTGTATGTATGTATAAGAAGGCTGAGAGCCAAAGAATTGATGCTTTCCAACCATGGTGCCGGAGAAGACTCTTGAAAGTCACTTGAACAGCAGGGAGATCAAACTAGTCAACCCTAAAGGAAATCAACCCTGAATATTCACTGGGAGGACTGATGCTGAAGCTGAAGCTCTAATATTTTGGCCACCTGATGCGAAGAGCCGATTCATTGGAAAACACCCTGATGCTGGGAAAGATTGAAGGTAGGAGGAGAAGGGGGCGACAGAGGATGAGATGGTTGGATGGCATTGAGAGATAGTGAAGGACAGGGAATCCTGGCATGCTGCCATTCATGGAGTCGCAGAGAGACACAACTATGTGACTGAACAACAAATATATATGATATACAACCTATAAAGTATATATTATGTGATATATAATACGAGGTATATGTTATATATTAATATATATGATAGAGAGGGAAAGAGGGAGAGGTGTCTCCAAGGTCTCTTTAATTATTTTTGGCAGCCTGAGCCTTCTGTTGCTTTGCGTGGCCTTTCCCCAGCTGTGGCGAGCGGCCCTTCCCCAGCCGTGGCGAGCGGCCCTTCCCCAGCCGTGGCGAGCGGCCCTTCCCCAGCCGTGGCGAGCGGCCTTTCCCCAGCGGTGGCGAGTGGCCTTTCCCCAGCGGTGGCGAGCGGGGGCTGCTCTCGGTTGTGGTGCATGGGCTTCTCCCGGGGTGGTTCCTCTTCTTGCAGGGCACAGGCTGTAGGTGCACAGGCTTNCCCCAGCCGTGGCGAGCGGCCCTTCCCCAGCCGTGGCGAGCGGGGGCTGCTCTCGGTTGTGGTGCATGGGCTTCTCCCGGGGTGGTTCCTCTTCTTGCAGGGCACAGGCTGTAGGTGCACAGGCTTCGGCAGTGGTGGCACTCGGGCTCAGGAGCTGCCGCCTGTGGGCTCTGGAGCGCTGGCTCAGCAACTGTGGTGCACGGGCCTAGTTTCTCCATGCCCTGTAGGGTCTTCCCAGACCAGGGATTGAACTCGTGTCCCCTGCATTGGCAGATGGATTCTGTTCCTCCAGGGACAGATTTTATTCACATTTATATTTAGGTCACTGAGAATGTAGAAATGGTTGCTCATTAATGTTGTTAATCATCATGAGAAATGTTGTTTATTTCTATTATAAATGTTGTTAATCATAGTTATGTTTCTCTTCTTGTACAGTTTTGTTTTCTTTGTAATTAACAATAGCGTGTTTTTTTGTTTGCTTAGTTTTCTATGCATATATCATTAATCATTGTCAAATTCTCTGTTAGGTCTGTAAGACTTCTTTTAGATATTTTTTCTGATGCATTTCTTCAGTGCATTAGAAAGTCAGTTTATTTTTTTCTTTTTTCCAGTGATCTTGTTCCTTTAACTCTCCTTTAGTGTTAGATCTTTGACTATATCCATAAGCTTCATTATCTTTTTTTTAAATGGTTTATTTTTCTGAAGGAGCCTTTATTTTCCTGTTATTAACCTCTAGAACTAAAGAGGTGATGAAATACTTGACACTTTGCCTCCTCCAGTAAAACCTAAATAGGGTTATCGGATGGATCAGCAGGAGAAGAGTTAGAAGTGATTTTCTGAAAAAACTCTATACCAGGCTAAAAACATTTTTGAAACTTGAAAAACCAAAAGAAAGTTAAGTCTTCTTATAGATGAGTAGGGAGACCAAGATGAGGTTAAAGTGGCAATTAATGGCCTAAGAGGATAAGATGAAAAGGTACTCAATTTGAAGACAGACATTTTATTTCTCTTGTTCTATATTTTTCCACCTTGTTTTATCTCATAATAACTACTAGTTATATTGGCAAAGAGTTATGTTTTTATAGGAAAGTGAGGCTTGAGGTACATTTCTGTTTCATTCCAATAATTCATGTACTGGATCTTGTATCTCGCTGCACCATTTACCTGGTGAAGACTGATACTTTTTTATTTTATTGGAGGATAATTGATTTACAGTGTTTGTTTACAATGGGTTAGTTTCAAGTATAGAGCAAAGTGATTCAGTTATACATATGCATATGTTCATTCTTTTTCAGATTCTTTTCCCATGTAGGTTATCACTGAATGTTGTGTAAAGTTCGCTGTGCTGTATTAGTCGGTCCTTGTTGACTCTCGGGTCGTACACGACTGAAGCAACTTAGAAGCAGCAGCAGCAGCAGTGTTTGTGTGTTAATCGCAAACTCCTCATTTGTCATCCCCTCCACACACATTTCCCCTTCGGTATCAGTAAGCTTGTTTTTGCAATCTGTGCATCTGTTTCTGTTTACTAAATAAGTTCATTTATATCATTAAAAAAAATCAGATTCCATGTATGAGTGATATTATATGACGTTCGTCCTTCTCTGTCTGGCTTCCCTTAGTGTGATCACCTCTGGGTCCATCTGTGATGCTGCGGATAGCATCGTTCTGTCCTTTTTTATGGCTGCGTAACATTTCATCGTATATATGTACCCCATCTTGCTTATGCATTCATCTGGCAGCAGATGTTTAGGTTGCGTCCATGTCTTGGCTATCATAAACAGTGCTGCAGGGAACGCTGGGGTGCGTGCATCTTTTTGAATTATGGTTCTCTCCGGATATACCCCCAGGAGAGGGATCGTATGATAGCCCTGTTTTTCGTTTTTTAGGGACCCTCCACGCTGTCCTTCATAGTGCCTGCTGGCATTGTACATTCTCACCATTAGTGTAGGAGGGTTCCCTTTTCTCCAAATCCCCTCTGGCGTCTCGTTTAAAGGAATTACGTATGCATTTAACTGACTGTTGGCTGTGCTGGGTCTTTGTTGGTGCGAGGGCTTTTCTGCAGCTGTGGAGATTGGGGAGAGAGGCGGTTACTCTTGGCTGTGCTGCGAGGGCTTCCTGTTGGGGTGGCTTCTCTTCTTGCTGAGCACGGGCTCTAGGGCAAGAGGCCTTCAGCAGTTGCAGCATCTGGGCTCAATAGTTGCGGTTTCCAGGCTCTCGAGCACGGACGTCGGTATGTGTGGTACCCGGGCCCAGCGGCTCTGCGGCATGTGGGAGCCTCCTGTGCCGGGGATTGAGCCTGCGTCTCCTGCATTGGCAGGTGGACTCGTCAGCACTGAGCTGTCAGGGAAGTCCTCCAGTGTTCATTGTTCGTAGATTTTTTTGGATGACGGCCATTCTGAGTAGTTTTCGTTTCCTTTTCCCTGATAATTAGTAATGCTGAGCATCTTTTCATGTGCTTTTTGGCCATCTGTATGTCTTCTTTGGAAAAATGTCTATTTAGATCTTCTGCCTGTTTTTTGATTGGATTGTCATTATCTTTTTCCTGTAAGGAAATTTTTACCTCTTCTGACTCTGCTGGTGTCTTTCTGTTAATTACATTATTATCCCCACTGAGACAGTCCCACAGTAATCAGTCCCTTTCATCTGGATAACTGGCAGCCCCGGATTCTTGCACCACGTCTACAGATGGGAAACCCTGGATGTAGTGAATCAAATCCAACTACCTTGCCTTTATTTTTATGATTGTAGTAGACACTTGCGTCCTTTGCTGTGTTAGCATCCCTTTGCCCAGCTATTCCCAGTGATGCTGCTAATGGCTCAAGCTGATACCCTTCTCCGGAGAATTATCCTTGGCCAGGGGGATCCACCTTATTGGGAAATGCCTGGGAGGTGCTATTAGTAATTCACCTCAGGGCATCGTGCAGCCAGTGACTGACTGAGGTGAGGATAAAAAAACCAAGCGCCCTTGCCTCAAAGGGCACAACTCTGTGGCATCATTCGCATTCCAGAACTGTGGTCAGACTGAAATTCGACCTCACCTGGAACTTCATCTTTGTTTAGCCTCTTTCCCTGTTCTATCCTGCTTCTACTTTCTTACAAGTTTCTCCTGAAAGCACAACTTCAGGATGTCTCTTGAAGAATAACAGTATAAGAATCCCTGCCTCTGTTTCTGCTTCTGGGAACAAAACTCAGACAATGATAAATGTTTGTTTTTTGGGTGTTTTTTTTTTTTTTTTGGCTTCTTAGCATTCATTCTCCTTTCTAAATAGCACCAGAGTTTCTTTTTGGGAAATGACTTTCCCATCACCCTATTGTGGCAAGTCTTCTTTTTTTTTTTTAACTTAAAAAAAAATTTGTTTATGTGGCTGCCCCAGACCTTAGCTGTAGCAGGTGGGATCTTTCTTGGGGGTATGTGAACTCTTAGTTACAGCATGTGGGATCTAGCTCCCTGACCAAGGATTGAACCTGGACCCCCTGGAGCTTGGAGCCTTAGCCACTGGACCACCAGGGAAGCCCCTGAGGACCATCTGTATGTGATTAAATCTATATGGCCTTACATCATGGAAGCTGAAGGGGTTTGTGGAAGGTCCTCCCAGCAGAGATTCTTCCTCTCCCTGGTTTGCGAAAGCAAGCTTGGTCTTCTGATCTAAACTCTGCCAATGTGACATTCTCTCCAGGGATTATGAATGTTGAGTGAGCACTACCAGGATATGTGAAGCTCACTGTTCTCATCATGGGGTTCTGCTCCTTCTCAACCTTTCTGTGGTTCCTGCCTCTTAACTTCTAGCATCTTGGTTCCTACTCACTCCCAAGTTATTTGGTTGGCCTTTTGTGAGTTATCCCAATCCTTCCAGGAGTTTCCCGTTTGTGTAGGATCTCTCACTCAGGTTATCTTGCTTACAAGCAAAAGAATCATTAGGGATGCAGATACCTTACTCTTTATCTCACTGAAGAGAGGAAAAAGATCTGGGACTACATCATTCATTCAGAAGAGGGGAGATGTAGGGCTTCTGAGTTTGGTGAATAAGAGCTTACCCAGACAGCTTTTCTTGTTCCAACAAAGAGGTAGGAGTTTGCAAAGCATCTCTCAACTGGCTGAATTATACTTTGGTCTTAGGTGAAATTCTAAATTAATACCTTTTGTTAGAAAGCTGATGTCTGGCTTTCAACCTCAAAACATACATCTCTGTCTGAAACCTCTCAATTGACATTTTCCTTCTTCTTACGTGTTAATGCATTTTTCTTTTTCTTTTCTTATGTGTTCATGTACCAGTCCTGAAAACAGAGCGATTCAACTGCGTAAAGATAGCTGTACTTCTTAAAAATACCTTCTGGAGGAAAAAAGACTTTCTTATGAGTGGAATTTTTCCTCCAAAATTCTTCAGTCTGGGGATTGTAGGGAGGGAAATGAGCTCAACAGAAAAACCAAAATAGATACACAAGATTCCAGAGGAATCTAAAGACAATCCTTTGTTCCGAGTTGCCAGGCAACTGTTTCTCCAAGGATGCTGTCACTTGGATTTTATAGAATAATCAGGAGCCTGAATTTCTGCCTCAGGAAATTTTGGGAAAATAATGAGTTCATCTTTTATGTTTTAAAAAGGATGAGATAGAAGACTCTCTCCTGCTTGGCACACCTATTCCACTCCCTTTTCTTTCAGTTTCTTTGTTGCATGTCTTCAAAGCAAATAGGTTTTCATCTATTTGGGATTTTAAAAGTTATTGAAGTATAGTTGATTGACAGTGTGTTAATTTCTGCTGCATAGCAAATGGACTCAGTTATACATATATATATTCGGTTACATTTCCTTTCTCTGAACCGTGATGGTTTATCATGAAATATTAACATAGCTCTCTGTGTTACACAGCAGGACCTTGTTGGTTATCCATTCTGAATATAATAGTTTGCGTTTGCTAATCAGTTTGGAATGTTTTTGTTGGGTGCTGCTGAGAGTGGAGATGGATGGAAGACCACTCAAGTTGTTGATTTTTGCTGGTTCAGATTCTCATCTTATGGCTATTAAGACATTTTATCCACAAAGAACAAAAGAAAACAATGCACATAAACGTTGCCTAAAACAATAGACCTGGGTAACTCAGCCTTATGCTTGGAAACTAGGTCACGGCACATAGGTAAACAAACTGGTATTGGATAAAGAGCTGGACAGAGAAAGAGGCCTATAGATGAATCTCTTCATCAATATTTGGGAAAAAAATCTTGGCAGAAACACAGTTGTTTGTTCAGGTACCTGTGTATAAAATCTCAGAAGAGAATTTTTGAAAAAAATCACACGGCTAATTTTATAGAGAAGCAAGTGTGTGTGGCCAGGCATGGAAAAGGTGTAGCGCGTAGGCTGCAGGAGGGTTCCAGGCCATGTGTCAGGAACCTCAGCAGAGCCCACACTCGAGAAGCCGGTAGCCAGCAAGTTCTGCTGCATGCAAGGAGTGACTTCCTGACCATCTCCTCCAGGTATTACTCACTCCCAATTCCAAACTCTCGGAGAGGGCACCCCCCAGCTCAGAGATTCAAGCCCTTGATCTGGGTTAGAGTTAATCAGCGAGTACCTTCCTTTTACAATGCTGCCACAACTTTCCACTAAGACCCCAGATGTGGGGGCAGCAAATAGGAAGGTGAGGTTAGAGTCTAGAAGCTGAGAAAAAGCCAAGGATCCACTGTATATATTATTTATCTTTGAATCTCAAAATCTAGGGATAGTCTAGAGACAGCAAAGACATTTCTTAATGTTATTAGGGGAGAAATTATTTACAAAAGATTGGGGGTAAAATCATCTACTTCAATTTTTTGGAAATTTTTCTTTTTATTTATTTATTTATATTTATTTATTTTTCCTTTCTTGGCTGACCACATGGCCTGCAAGATCCTAGTTCCCCAACTAGGGTTCAAACTCATGTCATCAGCAGTGAAACTGAAAATTTCCAACCACTGGGCTGCCGGGGAATGCCCCCTTTTTATTTATTTATTATTATTGTTTAGAAAAATATTTATTTGGCTGCACCAGTCTTGGCTGTGGCACGCGGATCTTCAATTTTTGCTACAGCATGTGGGATCTAGTTCCCTAACTAGGGATTGAACCTGGGCCCCCTGCATTGAGAGTGCAGCGTCTTAGCCACTGGACCACTAGGGAAGTTGAAATACTTTGGAACCACTTAGTTGGCAACCTGCCTGGATCCCACTGGTGCAGATGACGTCAGGGCTCCATCCTGCACAGGACTCTCTGGGTGGTTTCACTTCCGGCACCTGTAGCTCCTCAGTCACAGGCACAGAGAGTCAGCCATGCTGGGGAGGAGAGCCCTGCCTGCTGTGACTGTGAAACAGTGACCGTGAGGTGCCGAGATATCAGAGGCCCGCTCCCTTGCCTCTGGTGGGGAGGATTATGCAGTGTGGCTTACACCCCAGAGCTCCTTCCGGGATAGGGTAAAGCTACCCTCTCAAGCTTTCCCTGAGGGCATCTGTGATGGTTAATTTTAAGGGTCAACTTGACGGAGATACGAGGGGCCCAGATATTTGTCGTTGTTCGTTCAGTCACTCAGTCGTGTCTGACTCTTTGCAGCCCCATGGACGGCAGCACACCAAGCTTCCCTGTTTTTACCATCTCCTGGAGCTTGCTCAAACTCATGTCCATTGAGTTGGTGATGCCATCCAGTCATCTCGTCCTCTGTCATCCCCTTCTGCCTTCAATCTTTCCCAGCATCAGGGTCTTTTCTAATGAGTCAGCTCTTCGCATCCGGTGGCCAAAGTGCCGGAACTTCAGCTACAGCATCGGTTCTTCCAATGAATATTCAGGACTGATCTCCTTTAGGATGGACTGGTTGGATCTCCTTGCAGTCCAAGGGACTCTCAAGAGTCTTCTCCAACACCACAGTTCAAAAGCATCAATTCTTTGATGCTCAGCTTTCTTTATGGTCCAACTCACGTCTATTTGCTTGAACATTATTCTGGGTGTGTCTGTGAGGATATATCCAGGTGAGATTAGGATTTGACTAGGTAGACACAGCAAAGCAGATGGCCCTCCCCAGTGTGGGTGGGCTCATTCAGGCTGCTGAGGAACTGAGTAGAACAGAGGATGGCACGCAAAGAGGCAGGAAGGGAAGTTCCGTTACTGTCGGATTGCTCCAGCTGGGCCGTCAGCCTTCTCCTGTCCAAGAATGGGGCCCGATGCCTTGTTTCCAGATGTTTGGACTTTGACTAGAACTTATGCCACGCATTCCCCTGGTTCTCAGGTACTCTGACTGCAACTGGCTTTTCTGGATCTCTAGCTTGCAGGCAGCAGATGGTGGGAATTTCAGTTTTCTTTTTTTTTTTTACTGGTCTGACATTATCATATATATTTTTTTTAATTAAAAAATTTTTTTTTTTACTTTACAATACTGTATTGGTTTTGCCATATATTGACATGAATCCACCACAGGTATACATGAGTTCCCAACCCTGAACCCCCCTCCCACCACCCTCCCCANTATTGTTTTTGAGATTGCATCCAAGTACTGCATTTTGGACTCTTTCATTGACTATGATGGCTACTCCATTTCTTCTAAGGGATTCTTGCCCACAGTAGTAGATATAATGGTCATCTGAGTTAAATTCACCCATTCCAATCCATTTTAGTTTGCTGATTCCTAAAATGTCAACATTCACTCTTGGGCATCTCCTATTTTACCACTTCTAATTTGCCTTGATTCATGGACCTAATGTTGCAGGTTCCCATGCAATATTGCTCTTTACAGCATCGGACTTTACTTCCACTTCCACATAAATCTTTATCTTGGAATCTATTTCAGGGCACCTGAACTTATAGGAAAATTCCCCAAGGGCCCACCTCTCCAGGGCCACCCTGGCCCCTCACATAGGATATCTTATACGTCTCATGACCTCGTAAATCTACAGGGTTAATGCCTGATCCAGCAGGGACCCTCCTGGACCCTCTTCCTAGGCTACAGCCTTGCTCTGGCTGGTCACTGCCTGGGTCACTGTTGTTGTTGTTGACGCCCTCAGTCATGTCTGACTCTTTGCAACCCCATGGATGGCAGCATGCCAGGCTTCCCTGTCTATCACCATCTCCTGGAGCTTGCTCAAACTCATGTCCATTGAGTTGATGATGTCATCCAACCATATCGTCCTCTGTCATCTCCATCTCCTTCTGCCTTCAATCTTTCCCAGCATCAGGGTCTTTTCCAATGAGTCAGCTCTTTGCATCAGGTGGCCAAAGTATTGGAGCTTCAGCATCAGTCCTTCCAGTGAATATTCAGGACTGATTTCCTGGATTGGTTTGATCTCCTTGCAGTCCAAGGGACTCTCAAGAGTCTTCTCCAACACCACAGTTTCAAAAGGTGCTCAGCCTTTTNTCAGGTGGCCAAAGTATTGGAGCTTCAGCATCAGTCCTTCCAGTGAATATTCAGGACTGATTTCCTGGATTGGTTTGATCTCCTTGCAGTCCAAGGGACTCTCAAGAGTCTTCTCCAACACCACAGTTTCAAAAGGTGCTCAGCCTTTTATATGGTCCAACTCTCACCTCCATACATGACTACTGGAAAAATCATAGCTTTAACTATATAGATCTTTGTCAGCAAAGTGATATATCTGCTTTTTAATATGTTTTCTAGGTTTGTCATAGCTTTTCTCCCAAGGATCAAGCATCTTTTAATTTCATGGCTGCAGTCACCATCTGCAGTGATTTTGGAGCCCAAGAAAATAAAGTTTCTCGCTGTTTCCATTGTTTCCTCATCTGTTCGTCATGAAGTGATGGGACCGGATGCCATGATCTTAGCTTCTTGAATGTTGAGTTTTAAGCCAACTTTTTCCCTCTCCTCTTTCACTGTCATCAAGAAGCTCTTCAGTTCTTTGCTTTCTGCCATAAAGGAGGTATCATCTGCATATCAGTCGTTAAATATTTTGACTATAACCCTGAACCTATTTAAATATTAGGGCTACAAAATATAGACGCTAACTAGAGTGTCTGCTCTATTCACAAAATCTTTCAGCTTCTGGGAAGACTCAAGTGTGTTGGGGCAAGTTCAAACCACATGAACCTGCCATTCTGGCCATGGTTGATTGGAGCAGGGATAGACACCTCACCCAACCTGAGCCAATCTGTTTCTCTCTTCAGAAACTTGAAGTGAAAGACACAGCAGTTGGGACTTGTTGGGGCTGAGTCACCATAATGACATCATTGCCCAAAGGGGAATGTCCATGATTCCCTGCTTCTGCCCCCTATCCAGGGTTTGGATGTGTAGGTCTTCCAGTAGTAGCTTTCCAAACTGTTTCTCTCTTCAGAAACTTGAAGTGAAAGACACAGCAGTTGGGACTTGTTGGGGCTGAGTCACCATAATGACATCATTGCCCAAAGGGGAATGTCCATGATTCCCTGCTTCTGCCCCCTATCCAGGGTTTGGATGTGTAGGTCTTCCAGTAGTAGCTTTCCAATAATTTCCCATTTTTGCTTACATTTGCTGCTGCTGCTGCTAAGTCACTTCAGTCATGTCCGACTCTGTGTGACCCCAGAGAGGGCAGCCCACCAGGCTCCCGTCCCTGGGATTCTCCAGGCAAGAACACTGGAGTGGGTTGCCATTTCCTTCTCCAATGCATGAAAGAGAAAAGTCAAAGTGAAGTTGTCCAGTCGTGTCTGAATCTTCACAACCCCATGGACTGTAGCCTACCAGGCTCCTCTGTCCATGGGGTTTTCCAGGCAAGACTACTGGAGTGGGGTGCCATTGTCTTCTCCATTACATTTGCTAGAGTTGCTATTTCTTGTAACCAGAAGAGTCTTAATTATTATCCTATGTCAGCACGTGGAATGAATGACTGTTACTTGTTTGTCTTGTTCACAGCCTCCAGCACCTTTAGAGCCCAGCATGGATTAGACACTCAAGAAATGTCTGCTGCCTCGACAAACAGGTCTCTGTATGGAGGAGAAGAGCACCTTGAATCTATCTGTCTATCCATCCATCCATCTATCCATCCAACAGTCTGTCTGTCTGTCTACCTCTCTGTATAATTTGGGTAAATATATGGGCTTCCCTGGTGGCTCAGATGGTTAAGAATCTGCTTGCAAACTGGAGAAGGAAATGGCAACCCACTCCAGCACTCTTGCCTGGAAAATCCCATGGACGGAGGAGCCTGATAGGCTACAGTCCATGGGGTCGCAAAGAGTCAGACACGACTGAGCGACCTCACTTTCACTGTAAGATTAAAAATGCTTTCTTTAAAAAAAAAAAAAAAAAAAGAATCTGCTTGCAATGCGGGATACCTGGGTTGGATCCCTGGGATGGGAAGATTCCCCTGGAGGAGGGTGTGGCAACCCACTCCAGTATTCTTGCCTGGAGTATACCATGAACAAGAGGATCCTTGCAGGTACAGTTCATGGTGTTGAAAAGAGTCAGACACAACTGAGCAACTAACCATAGCACAGCATAGGCTTGAAAATGTGGAGATTTTATCAACTTTCTTGAGTATGTATGGTCTCTGGAGGAAAAATGAATTTACATGCCTCTTGCTTCTGCTCATATTTTTTTCTTCATAAGAGTGTCCTCCCAACTAATTAGTCTATCTCATGGACTATTTTTATTTATTAAACATTTAATATACTGATTAGTATCAAATAGCTTTAAGGTAAAAATCTTAACTCAACTTGAACTTAGGAGGTTTCTGAAATACATATTGTGCTGGTAAATACATATTCCCAGCTAATGAAGTGAACTATTTGGGCATCATCTTTACTTTTTAATTTTTTGGCTGCACTGTTTAGCATGTGGGATCTTAGTTCCGTGACCAGGAGTGGAACCTGCATCCCCTGTATTGGAAGGATGGAGTCTTAACTGCTGGACGACCGGGGAAGTCCTGGTGTCTTTGATATCCCCAAGTCACTATCCAGCCTTACTCCATTGATTTTCTTTCTTTTTCAACAACTCTACATCTCCCACCATCTAGTTTTGATCTAAGCTAGAAAGTGTAGCAACTGCAGTTTAGGAATTTTGCTTAAATGAAGAAAAAATGTGCTCGTGATATAGTTTTTTTTTTTTTTTTTTTAAACATGGATGAAACAAATTAACTCTTTAAGTAGGAGAAATAAACTTGGGGATATAAAGTAATGAATGAACCATACAGCTGTATGCTCTTCCCAGGCCCGTTGAGAGAGAAAGCTAGAAATTTCACCTCCAGAAATCAAGTTGTTGCTGTCATCATAGAAAGTCAGCTCAGCTGAAGGCTATTCTCTGGCATGAAACAACTGGTTTTACTTGTAGTGGCTTCCTTTGAATCATCAGTATACGTTAGACAACATGTGGGTGTCAACTGCAACAGTCAAAACAGGCGGAAACCTCGAGAGAGAAGTCTGGTAGTTCTCTCCTCTCTTTGTCAGCAGAGCAGTCTCTGGTTACCACAAAGTGATTTGAAGGTCTGAGCAAACAGAATAAGTCCTTTGACGGACTTGCGGGTCTTGCTACTTACTGAGGACATCTGGGAAAGCCAGCAGCTTGGGAATGGAGTATCCCAAGCATATTCTTCCAAAAAAAATGCTTTTATGGGTGCAAGAGAAGAAAATGGACGCGTACCCATAAGAACTGTGGAATATTTTCATTTCCTGCCACTGAAGAAGGATCTATGGCAAAGGTGTCATGGGAATGTTATAATGGAAAACAATCTTATGACAGACGCCTTCCCATTGGAGGGTGTGACAGCTCATGAGAAAGAGGCTTTCAATTTGTGACTCCAGAGCATTACCTCATTTTGCCCGAAGGAGGCTCAAGGGTACCCATCAAAGCAGAGCAGCTGGTGGACCGCTGGGCACACGCCCACAAACACTGCTGCTTACTAATGTGGGACGTGGGAAAGCAAAGCCACGTCCTCACTAAGAACACGGCAAAACTGAAGACGTCAGGCTCTTGCTCAGGTCTCTTGATTCTGCCCTTACAGTCGTGAGGCTCGGCCCCATTCACTGAGGACCTAGCTGTGCCAGACACTGCTGGGCCATCCCACATGCCGTGTCTCAAATCCCCCAGACAGTTCAGCGGGGCTGGTATGAACCCTACCCGCTTCTTCATTTTATTTATTTTTATTGACGTGTAGGGCTCAGTGGTAAAGAATCTGCCTAGCAACGAAGGAGACACATGAGATTCAAGTCCAGTCTCTGGGTAGGGAAGGAGGAGGGAATGGTGTCTCACTCCGGTATTCTTGCCTGGAAGATCTCATGGAAAGAGGAGCCTGGTGGGCTACAGTCCAAGGGGTCGCTTAGAGTCAGACACAGCGTAGCGAATGAGCACAGCACAGGTGGTTTACAGTGTTGTGCTGATCGCTGCTGTGCAGCCAAGTGACACGCATGTCTCTGTACACGTGTTGTTCAGTGGCTCAGTCCTGACCAGACTCTGCGACCTCATGGACTGCAGCACGCCAGGCTTCCCTGTCCTTCACTGTTTCCTGGAGTTTGCCTAAACTCGTGTCCATTGAGCTGGTGATGCCATCCAACCATCTTATCCTCTTGTCCCCTTCTCCTCCTACCTCCAGTCTTTTCTAGCATCAGGGTCTTTTCCAGTGAATTGGGTCTTCGTATCAGATGACCAAAGTATTGGAGCATCAGTCTCAACATCAGTCCTTCCAATGAATATTCAGGATTGATTTCCTTTAGGGTTGACTGGTTTGATATCCTTGCAGTCCAAGGGACTCTCAAGCGTCTTCTCCAACACCACACAGTTCAAAAAGCATCAATTCTTTGATGCTCAGCCTTCTTTATGGTCCAACTCTCACATCCATCCGTGACTACTGGAGAAACCATAGCTTTGACTAGATGGGCCTTTGTTGGCAAACTAATGTCTCTAGTTTTTAATATGCTGTCTAGGTTGGTCATAGCTTTTCTTCCAAGGAGCAGGCCTCTTTGAATTTCATGGCTGCAGTCACCATCTGCAGTGATTTTGGAGCCCAAGAAAATAAAGTTTCTCACTGTTTCCACTGTTTCCCCATCTATTTGCCATGAAGTGATGGCATAATCTTAGTTTTCTGAATGTTGAATTTTAAGCCAGCTTTTCCACTCTCCTCTTTCACTTTCATCAAAAGGCTCTTTAGTCCTTCTTCACTTTCTGCCATAAGGGTGATGTCATTTGCATATTTGAAGTTATTGATAATTCTCCCAGCAATCTTGATTCCAGCTTGCGCTTCATCCAGCCCTGCATTTCACATGATGTACTCTGCATATAAGTTAAATAAGCAAGGCGACAACATAAACAGCCTTGTCATACTCCTTTCCTAGTTTAAAACCAGTCTGTTGTTCCACGTTTGGTTGTATCTGTTGCTTCTTGACTTGCATACAGGTTTCACAGGAGCCAGGTAAGGTGGTCTGGTATTCCCATTTTTTAAAGAATTTTCCACAGTTTGTTATGATCCACACATTTAAAGGTTTTAGTATAGTCACTTATAAACGTTATTTTTTTNAATGCTGTCTAGGTTGGTCATAGCTTTTCTTCCAAGGAGCAGGCCTCTTTGAATTTCATGGCTGCAGTCACCATCTGCAGTGATTTTGGAGCCCAAGAAAATAAAGTTTCTCACTGTTTCCACTGTTTCCCCATCTATTTGCCATGAAGTGATGGCATAATCTTAGTTTTCTGAATGTTGAATTTTAAGCCAGCTTTTCCACTCTCCTCTTTCACTTTCATCAAAAGGCTCTTTAGTCCTTCTTCACTTTCTGCCATAAGGGTGATGTCATTTGCATATTTGAAGTTATTGATAATTCTCCCAGCAATCTTGATTCCAGCTTGCGCTTCATCCAGCCCTGCATTTCACATGATGTACTCTGCATATAAGTTAAATAAGCAAGGCGACAACATAAACAGCCTTGTCATACTCCTTTCCTAGTTTAAAACCAGTCTGTTGTCCCACGTTTGGTTGTATCTGTTGCTTCTTGACTTGCATACAGGTTTCACAGGAGCCAGGTAAGGTGGTCTGGTATTCCCATTTTTTAAAGAATTTTCCACAGTTTGTTATGATCCACACATTTAAAGGTTTTAGTATAGTCACTTATAAACGTTATTTTTTTAATTGTTTTTAATTTTAGCTGCCCTGTGTCTTCGTTAAGGTGTGGGGGTGGAGGCCTCTCTAGTTGCCCTGCACGGGTTTAGTGGGCTGCCGTCTATGGGGTCGCACAGAGTCGGACACGACTGAAGTGACTTAGCAGCAGCAGCAGCAGCAGCACCATGAGGGATCTTAGTTCCTTGACCAGGGATCAAACCTACGTATCCTGCTTTGCAAGGCGGATTCTTAACCATTGGACCACCAGGGAAGTCCCATAGACTTTCTTTTTCTTAATATATTTTTTTCCAGCATAAGATTGTGAATAGAGTTCCCTGTGCTGTACAGTAGGACCTTGTTTAGCCAACCCCACCTCCTTCTTTACAAATGAGGAACCGAGTCTCAGAGAGGTTAAGTGATTTGCTGAAGACTACCCAGTGGGTAGAGAGCTCTGTCTGTCCTCAAAGCCCAGAATTTTTGTTGCAAGGAAATGCCTGGAAATAAAAGGAAGGTGGCTTACTGCCTCTCAGAGTTGTAGGAAGATGTCCGTAGCTTGTCCCTCCTTCCTGTCTACTTAGTAGCATTTCCTGGTTAAGTGTGGTCCCCAGATCAGCAGGATCACCATCTTCTGGAAGCATCTTAGACAAGCAGGAACTAAGGCTCCTCTCCAGACCTGCCCTCTAAAGTTGGGGGAGAACTGATCACCTTTCTCACTGTACGTCTATCACATGACTTTGATAAAGTGCTAATTATCCCGTGACTTATCTCAGAGCACCTCTGAGAAACAGTCTCTGTCCCCGTCATCAAATCTTTGACTTTCACAACGTGTTCTTTCAGGGACTTTCTTGGCAGTCCAGTGGTTAAGACTTCCACTTCCACTGCAGAGGGCGGGTAGGTTCGATCCCTGGTTGGGGAACTAAGATCCCTCATGCCAAGTGGTGCGGCCAAAAAAAAGGGCGGGCGGGGGGAGCCAAAAAACAAAGTGTATTCTTTCTACTGAAAAAGAGCTATCATTTCTANTGGTTGGGGAACTAAGATCCCTCATGCCAAGTGGTGCGGCCAAAAAAAAGGGCGGGGGGGGGGAGCCAAAAAACAAAGTGTATTCTTTCTACTGAAAAAGAGCTATCATTTCTACTGATCTCTTGCCAGAACAGAAATCTCCCATCAAATGAGCAGAGGCAAGAAGCAAGGGAAACGTTTCAAAAGGTTCTGCTGATGAGGCTGTGGGCACCTGGGTATTACCAGGTAAGGCTAAATATTAACACCTAAGAAGATTAGCGGAGATTGCAGGACAGGGACTCTCATTGGGTTAAAGGTCATTTGCTCTGAAATCTCTCCTTGGGGAGGAACTTCACAGTGGAAATGATAAGGCGGGAGGCAAGGAGAAAGGACATAGTTATAGGGGTGAGGCTTAAAGAGATTTCTTTTCTAGAGGGGAAGGCGCATGACCATAGGAAGGGCTTCCTGAGGCTTCAGGTTTTTGGATGGAACAAGGGGTTACTAGGCAGAGGAAATTAGTCAACAAGAGAGCTAAGAAGAGAAAACCTAAATTTAAAATACATCCAAGAGGTTAGCAAAGAGAAGAAAGTAATTCAGGACAAAAGAGAGAGAAGAAATTCTTCACCAGTGGAACCGTACTGGAATCACTGTATTTTTTAATTTTTTGAGATTCTAACTTCTGGCTGCTTGGAAGTCTAACGTCCTCCCAAAGATTTCTTTAACTCACCAAGAGCTTGTGTTCTCACGGTCCTGTCAAGTTTACGGTTTGTACATCTTTCTTTCTTGCTTTTTTTGACCTCACCACATGGCATGCAGGATCTTAGTTTCCCGACCAGGGATCGAACCTGTGCCTCCTGCATTGGGAACACAGAGCCCTAACCACTGGGCCACCAGGAAAGTCCTCTACACATCTTTCTAATGCTTCACTTTTTCCTATGAAACCCCATGCAGTGATTATGTCCAGCATAATACACGTTTTTCTCATTCATGCCTAGAGTAATTCTGCCCAGAAGGAATTGTATCCTGGTTATTTTATAGATAAGGAAGGTAATGGTGGTTAAGAGAAGCATGGAAATTAGGCCGAGGATATAGAGCTAGCCAGCCGAGGAGCCGGGATTTGAATGTATATCCAGCTGACTCACTGGTGGCCACCAATAACCCATGCGTATTAGTGTTTGTGCCTGGTGTGTGTCCCCTTCCTCTTGCATCTGGGCTGGGCCCTGATTTGCTGTAGCCGATAGGACATAGTCAGAGTTCCAGGCAGAAGTTTCTGGGAGCCGTGCAGCCACACAAGTTGAGTGACCACCCTGCCGGAGAGACCACGTAAGGGAAAAACCTCTGAGACCATATAGAAGAAAAGCCAGTCACTCATCGGCCAGAGTAAGCTAAAGCCCCAGACAGGCAACCCCAACATAACCATTCCTGTTTGCCCCTCAGCCTTGTGAGCAAGCTGAGCTGAGACATCGGACGTGGTGGACATTATGTCCCAACAGATGTCACGTGGAGCAGAGGTGATGGGGTTGAGTCTGCTCAAATCCCTGACCCCCAGAACTCTTGAAAAATGATAAAAGTGACTGTTCTAAGTCAGTGAATTTTAAGTCAGATAGTTTGTTGTGTAATAGTAAATGACCAAGACACACTCTGCTTTCCTGTGGCCGAGACATGAGCAAGTGTTTGCAGCAAACTGTGAGGGTTTATTGCAGACATTCATCAAGTGGAATGGGCAGCTTGTGCTCAAGAGACCCCAGATTCCTCAAAGGCTTCCAGGCAAGGTTTGGTTATTGTTTTCTCTTTTTTTTTGACAATTGTATTTAGTTAGTTACTTATTTTGGGGCTGTGCTGTGTCTTCATTGCTGCATGGGGGCTTTCTCTAGTCGTGGTGACTGGGGGCTACTCTTCATCATGAAGTATGGGCTCTGGAGCACGTGGCCTCAGTAGTTACAGCACACGGACTTAGTTGCTCTGCCGCATGTGGAATTTTCCTGGACCAGTGATTGAACCCGTGTCTCCTGCATCACGAGGCAGACCCCTAACCACTGAACCTTGCCAGGGAAGACCCCAGGCAAGGGTTTTTAAAGACAGTGTTAAGGGTGGGAGGATGTGTGAGCAACTCATGGACCTTCTTCCGATTGGTTGGTGGTGAGGTAACAGGGTGATGTTTCAGGAATCTCAGTCTTCTGGTTCCAGCTACTCTGGGGTCTGTGTGCTTGTGGTCAGCATGCAATCACCATCCTCCACCTCTGTGGGAGTCCTAGCTTTTGCAGAAGAACTGTAAGATATGCACTGGATTGCTGTGTCTGTCCCTTCTGGAGGAACTGCGAGTCCTGTGACTCTTGTCCTAGTCATTAACTGCCTGAGCATGCTCTTTGGAACTCAGGGAAGGCCCAGGAGACTAAAGTCTTTTTTTTTTTTTTTCCCAAACAGGAAACGGGGGCCATGGAGGGACATTTTTGCATGGGAAGGCCCTACAGGATCCTGCTTGGCTTCAGTCCTCCCCTTTGTTTGCTACTCTTTAATCCTGAGGGGAACAGGGACAGGACAAGAAAGGGAATGAAGTTTTAGATGGATAAATTATAAACTCAGCAGGGGAATTTGATTTTAGGAGGATTCAGTTTTACAGGCACCATTCAGGGACTGATGAGAGGATAGAGAATAATGAAGAGAGGGTTCCTGACCTTTTAGAGCACATATTTTGGTAAAGGGAGATGGTTGCTCACAAGCAAAGAAAGCAATACAATAATATCTGAAAATAATAAATTATATGAAAAAACCACATAGAGTATGGATAGTATGGCTGAGAATATTTTCCAAAAATTGGCTGTAATAATACGTTCCATTCCAGGGAACCTCCCTGGTAGTCCAGTGGTTAAGACTCTGTGCTTCCTGCAGGAGGTACAGGTTCAATTCCTGGTCCGGGCACTAAGATCCCACATGCTGCAAGACCAAAAACAAAACAAAACTCCCATTCCACATGCTCATCTGTCAAGACCTAGAGTCTTATCACTCATCTGTCAAGATGTAGAATGTATTTTCCTTACCCTTACATTGAGTGGGTGGGTGATTTGCTTGTAACTAGAACACGACATAAACAATGCTGTGTGATTCCAAGGCCAGATCATAAAAGGTGATAAAGCTGCCATGGAGAAGCAGTCCAATTGCCCTGAGGCTGCCGTGCTGGAAAGAAGCTCAAACCGTTGCAGGAAGGGGGACCCTTCCAAGAGTGGGCCCTTGTCAAACACTTAGAAATGAGCTGTCCAAGGAGACGTGGGTGCTAACAAAGCAAGAGACTTTATTGGGAAGGGGTGCCCCAGGCAGGGAGCAGCAGGGTAAGGGATCCCAGGAGAACTGCTCTGCCCCGGGGCTCACAGTCTCAGGTTTTATGGTGATGGGATTAGTTTCCAGGTTGGCTCTGGCCAATCACTCTGACGCAGGGGCCTTCCTGGTGTCACAACTGAGCCAAGATAGAGTCCAGACAGAAGGATTCTGGGAGGTTGGTAGGACATGTGGCCTGGAGTCTCCTCTCTTCTTTTGACCCTTCTTCAATTCGTCCAGTTGGTGGTAGCTTAGTTCCACATTCCTTACCAGGGCCTCCTGTTTAAGATAACTCATGCGAGTGGTTACTATGGTGCCTGGCTAGTGCTGGCAGTCTGTCAGTGGCTCCCCTAACAAAACCAGCACACAAAGAGAAACCTCAGAAAGACCCTGAAACTATAAGAGAAAGAAGTGCTCAGCCAGCCCCCAAGTGTTCCAGCCACTAGCCTGTCCCCTCCTGCCACCATCTGACAGCTAACCATGGCAAAGAGCCACTCTTGTAAACATCTGAAAGTTAAGTGATCCAGACAGAGAAGACAGCAAGTGAAAAAGACCCGCGTTAAGAATGAGATTCACACACACATACAGAGAAGTGAGGTTCACACCGTGGACAAAGACAAGAATTTTCACAGCAACTTTATTCACAATAGCCCCAAACTGGAAACAGACCAAAAGTCCATCAACAGACAAATGTATAGACATATAATCCTACAATGGAATTACATTAATGCACTGTCTACTACACTTATATTCCCAGTTCTTCAGAATCACACTGTGATTTTTCATTGCTTCACACATCTTGTACATTTATTTTCTAGTATTTCTAATTGGTTCTCTTTTGCCATTGAAAGATCAAACGTTTGCTTTCTCTGCTACATGACATGTCATTTAGCTTCTTCTTTCTTTTCCTGTTGTTTGAAATGTATTCCACATTTCTTAACAATATTCTTGTGAGAGCTCACTGAGTCTTTGATCTGAGGTGAACTCGTTGTGTTCAGGCTGCTTGAACAGCTGATAAGCTGGAGTTTCTTTTCAGAGCAATCCTTGGCGAGTTCCCCTGTGTCCTACATACCACATCTTCCTTTGGCAGAAAGGATACTTGAGAGAGAAAATTTCTAAACCTTTCATATTTGGTCAGTTCAGTTCAGTCGCTCAGTCGTGTCCGACTCTTTGCGACCCCATGAATCGCAGCACGCCAGGCCTCCCTGTCCATCACCAGCTCCCGGAGTTCACCCAGACTCACGTCCATCGAGTCCGTGATGCCATCCAGCCATCTCATCCTCGGTCGTCCCCTTCTCCTCCTGCCCCCAATCCCTCCCAGCATCACAGTCTTTTCCAGTGAGTCAACTCTTCTCATGAGGTGGCCAAAGTACTGGAGTTTCAGCTTTAGCATCATTCCTTCCAAAGAAATCCCAGGGTTGATCTCCTTCAGAATGGACTGGTTGGATCTCATATTTGGTACTAAGTTGGATACTTCAATTATTCTTTTATTGCTGACCTGCTGTTTCTTACCCTCCCAGGAGGATTTAGAGTCTTCTCTTACTCCATGATCCTCTAAAGTTTCCCTCTGGTATCTGTACTTCTTCTTCTTTTTTTTTAACTTACTATGTCAGGAACTCAGAAGGCTTTTTCAAAGTAAGGGCGTATATCTTTGCAGGAAATTCTGTTCCATCAGTTCTTTAATAAATTCCTTCCTTTGGTTTCCACCTTCTCTCTTTACTGACTTCCTGTTATTTAGGTGTTGAACTTCCTGGGCTGGTTTTCTATCTTCATTATATCTTCGATTTTTCATTTCTTTGATTTGTTTCTTCCATTTCCCGGGATGTTTCCTTTTCTTTCAGACTCTCTGCTGAATTTTTTATAACTCCCATTATACTTCCAAAGATTTTTCTTGTGCTGTTGACTGTTATTTTCCCCCACGGTACTGTGTTCTTGTTTTATAAATATAATAGCTTCTCAAATCTCTTTGAAGTCATAAGTTTGTTGTTTTTAAAATTTTTTTCAATTTGTTTTTAACTGAAAGATAATTGCTTTGCAATATTGTGTTGGTTTCTGCCAGACATCAGCAGGAAGCAGCCAGAGGATTACAGGAGTCCCTCCCTCTTGAACCTCCCTCCCACTTCCTGCCCCACCCCACCCCTCTCTGTTATCACTGAGCACTGATTGGAGCTCCCTGTGTTTGTTGTTTAGATTACACTTTTTTCTATTTTCTGATTTATCTCCATTTCCTCAGGGATTAATTCTTCCTTTGACTTGGTCATTTATTTTTCATTTGTTAACTGTACATACCCAGGAGCCTGGATAGGTTTTTCAAGGGAGTTGGTACTGATTCCCTCTGTGGCTGATATATCATGCTCTTGCATTTGGTCTCATCCTCAGCTGAGAAGTGAGGTGGGAAGGGCTTGTTTATTGATAGATTTTGCTCTAGAGTGAGCAAGAAGGGAGTCGGCCTTGAAATGATAAGATCTCAAGATTCCAGAATGCGGATGGCTTCATTCTGAGAGTCCTTCAGGCAGTTTATTCAGTTTCTTTAGAGTCTACACTAGCTTTGTTAACAGGCTGGTTCTCAATGAATCAAAATCTCCCAGTGTCTATACCGCTTTAACATTGGCTTTGCAGCTCCTCTATCTAAAGATGAAGTCTGTTTTCTGCCTGTTAGACCTGGTTTGGCCTCTTGAGTTACTCTGGCTAATTGATGCCATAAAAGTGATATTATGCACATTCTGGGACCCTCGTCTCAAGAAGCCTTGCAGCTTTCGCCTTCCCTTTCTTGGGAGCACAGGCTGGACTACTGAGTGATGACAGGCTGTACGGAGAGGGGTCACAGTGACAGCCAATCCAAGGCCACAGGCCATCTCAGACCTCCTCAGACCCAGGGGGCTGCCAGCTGCCTGCAGCCAACCCATAGAACTGTGAGAAAGGAGAAGCGATTGTTATTTTATGCCACTCTGGTTTGTCGCACAGCCATGATAGCTAATGGAGAGCTTTAAACCATTTTTGGTCTGGATTGTCTGCGTTCCACATGTATGAGGGAGATGCAGAGTGGAGCTCTAACTGGTTTGGTGATTCTAAAACATTCATCACACCTCTGTTTTCTGTCCTTCCCATTGCAGCCCTCTACATCAAACATCTCTAAGTCTTGGATGTTTGGAGGTTTTTTATTGGCCACACTATACAGCATGTGAGATCTTAGATGCCTGAACAGGGATGGAACCTGCAGTCCCTGCATTAAGAAGCACAGTCTTAACCACCACTAGACTGGAATGCGGGAGACCCGGGTTTGATCCCTGGGTTGGGAAGATCCCCTGGAGAAGGAAATGGCAAACCACTCCAGTACTCTTGCCTGGAGAATCCCATGGAGGGAGGAGCCTGGTAGGCTAGCAGTCCATGGGGTCGCAAAGAGTGGGAAATGACTGGGCGACTTCACTCTTCACTCACTCACTCACTCAGACCACCCGGGAAGTCCAGATCTTTCTTGGTAAGTCAGAGAATACTGGTTATCTGATGCAACAGCTGTTCTTTCCTCTCTGCTTAGTAACACAACTTTGATTTTAGCAGCTAAGATTTATAATTGAAAGGTTCCCTTGCAGCTCCAGGCTGCCACATGAGGAAGTTCTAGACAATGAGATCTAAACGGAAGAGTTCTGCGTCATTTCCAGACACACTGATTAAATGGAATTGACCTACTAGGAAAGGTTCCTGTTTGCTCGTCTGCTCTTCCTTCTTTCTGCTGCCTAGAATGTGGATGTAGTGGCTGGAGCTCTGGTTACCACCTTGGGCCGTGAGAGGATGAAAGCTATGCACACAGGATGCTGGTACTGCTGTCACTTCATTTGTGTCCGACTCTGCGTGACCCCGTAGACGGCAGCTCACCAGGCTCCCCAGTCCCTGGGATTCTCCAGGCAAGGACACTGGAGTGGGTTGCCATTTCCTTCTCCAAGGCATGAAAGTGAAAAGTGAAAGTTGCTCAGTCGTGTCCGACTCTTAGCGACCCCATGGACTGCAGCCCACCAGGCTCCTCCGTCCATGGGATTTTCCAGGCAAGAGTACTGGAGTGGGGTGCCATTGCCTTCTCCAGGATATCCTGCACACAGGATAGGAGGGTTGGAAGATCAGACTGATGGGAACTTCCCTGGCAGTCCAGTGGTTAAGATTTCATGTTCCCAGTGCAGGGAGCATGGGTTCAGTCAGGGAACTGAGTTCCTGCATGCTGCATGGCACAGCCAAAAGAAAGAAAAGGAAAGAAGGAAGACAGACCAGACTGAATCTGATGGCGTAGTGGAACTCCCCTTTCAGCTATGCAGTGGCTACCTCCAGGTTTCTCTTAGTTGAGAGAGGAATAAGCTTCTCTCTTGTTCAAGGTGCTACTAATTATCACTCTCCACCTGTTTTATGTATCTGAACCTAATCCTACTATTATAATTTGATGAGGACCCTGGGATCCTCATCCATTACCTATATTTATCTTGGGTTGCCTTCCTCTCCTTAATTCATATCTAGAGGTTCCATTGGGCTTTAAAACATCTTCCATGTCTTATCTTATTACGTTCCATCTTTCCTCTAGCTTTTTGAAAATGCAGAGGACAGTGATAATCATGATCTTAAAGTCCTTGTCTGCCAGTTTTAACATCTGTATCAGTTTGTGTCTACTTCACTGATTGAAGTTTCTCATATCAGGGTTTCCTACAGTTTATCCTTAAAGGGCTACATTGTCTTAGATTGGACTCCCCTAGCAGGAGTTTCAGACTCAAGGATTTGAATTGGAGGTAATGACAGGAGATCTGGTAGGGGATTAGGACAGTAAGCCAGAAGGAAAGCGAACCAATGGAGGGTGTGTTAACGAGCAGGTTACTGCTGTGGGTGTCTGGGACCCACTCCCACTGGGACCTGTGTGAGATGGTACAGAACAAAGATATCCTACCTGCAAGGCAATGGAGATTTTTTTTTTTTTTTCAATTTTAGGGTTTTGTCTCTTCAGTTTTTTTTAAGCAGGACTCATGTTTATTTAGATTTCACTTTTCTTACTAAATTTACAACATAATAATTGATATTACTTGGGATCTTAGGAAAAAATATGTTTGCACACTGTTGATGAAATGTTTTTATTAGTTGTCTATTGCTGTGTAGAAAATTTCTTCAGAATTTGGCAGCTTAAAACATGCATTTATTATCTCAATTTTTGTTGGTTAGAGATTCAGGAGTGGTTCAGACGGGTAGTTATGGCTTGCAATTTCTCATGAAGTGGCAGTGGAGACACTGTGTAGGGCTCCTGGTGGATTCACTTCCAAGAGGGGTCACTCGTATGGCTCTTTAGCAGAAGGTCCTTAGTTCCTTGCTGGCTGTTGACAGGAAACCTCATTTTCACCAAACAAAGACCTCTCCATTGATTTCCTTCAGCATCCTTATAACAGGGCAGCTGACTTCCCGCAGAAAGTGTGATATTAAAGGAGAAAACCCTAGCGCCTTTTATTGGATAGTTCCAGAAATCAAACATCATCACTTTCTTCATTCAGTTTTATAAAAAGCATTTATTTGGTTGCCTCGGATCTTAGTTGCAGCATGCGGGATCTTTAATTGTATTACGTAGGATCTAGTTCCCTAGCCAGGGATTGAACTTGGGCCTCCTGCATTAGGAACACAAGGTTTCAGCCACTGGGCCACCGGGGAAGTCCTGGGAACAGGGATTTTTAAGCACCGACTCCCACTGGTCATTGGTTGAGAATTGCTCTGGGAGACGGCTTCTTGCATTTTTATCCTGCCTGTCCAGGTGGGTCTGAGTCAGACTCCTGTAGCTAGATAAGTTCCTCCGGGTACTCTTCTCAGGTGCTTGTAGTAGCAAGTGGTTAATATACTTGGGGACTGTGTGTGTGGAGGGAATATGAGTAGGACTCTGACAGTGGCTGCCATACACACCAGACCTGGAGTTCAAGTCTTCATTCAGCAAACAAGGAAAGAGTGAGCTGCGGTCAGGANTGGGAACAGGGATTTTTAAGCACCGACTCCCACTGGTCATTGGTTGAGGATTGCTCTGGGAGACGGCTTCTTGCATTTTTATCCTGCCTGTCCAGGTGGGTCTGAGTCAGACTCCTGTAGCTAGATAAGTTCCTCCGGGTACTCTTCTCAGGTGCTTGTAGTAGCAAGTGGTTAATATACTTGGGGACTGTGTGTGTGGAGGGAATATGAGTAGGACTCTGACAGTGGCTGCCATACACACCAGACCTGGAGTTCAAGTCTTCATTCAGCAAACAAGGAAAGAGTGAGCTGCGGTCAGGACAGTACTTGCCTTTCCCAGCGCGGCTTCCTGACTCAGGCCAGCCCAATGCCTTGTGTTCCTTCTGATTTATTCTGGCTCCTAGCCACTCCGCCGAACTTTGTGGTCCTTCCAAATGAAGGCAGAGATATTTTTTCCTATTATGTGTAGTCAGCTGATGGAGAAGGAGGTACCCTTTCAGGCTCTTGAACAACAGAAGAACATAGCCTTCCTTCTGGCTGGGCAGTCAGCCACCTGGCCATTCCATCTTCCGTGTCATGATGTAATTTAATTTCTATAAACAACCCAGGTCTGGAGCCTGATGGCCTGGCCAAGTCTGGTCCATCTGGGCTGCTCTCAGAGAGGCTTGTTGAGGGCTTACACATATGCCAGAAGTGGCAGAAATGCCAGAAGAGGTTGTCACTTGCAATTCTTGGCCATTATCAAGTGGTCAAGAATTGCAAGTGACTTAACCCCTGGGGGACCCAGTTTCCTATCTGAAAAATGAGACATAGGGTGTGGGAGGGGGCCGTCTCTAGGGTACCTGCCTGGCTTGCAACTCCATGGCCAGGGAGGTTGTCTCTGTATGTCACAGATCCTCTCCAGGGATGGCTGTGTGGAGGCTGCCCCTTCGCTCAGGCCCCAGACTTTGGGCCTTATTCCCTTTGACTCTGTAGGCACACATCTGAGAGGACATCCTGACAAAATACCCAGAGGTGAGGCAGTCTGCACCAAGGTGAAAGTGTGAAAGTGTTAGTTACTCAGTCATGTCTGGACTCTTTGCAACCCCACGGACTGTAGCCTGCCAGGCTCCTCTGTCCGTGGGATTCTCCAGGCAAGAATATTGGAGTGGGTTGCCATTCCCTTCTTCAGGGGATCTTCCAGACACAGGGATCAAACCTGGGTCTTCCACATTGTGGACAGATTCTTTACTGTCTGAGCCATCAGGGGAGCCCCAGGACAAAGTTTTCACCCCAAATTCATAGAAGAATAGTCAAATGGTTTATGGCCCATCCAGGTGATGGAATAGGATTCAGATGGCAGAGAGATGGTGAGGAATCGTCAGTGACATTCAGATTCACACAGCCCATGATATGTTATGTGAAAAACAGGATACAAAGCCATGTATGTAAAAAGATGGCTCTAATATATGATTACATTATAAAATATCTGATCTTCTTTATATGTTGATAAATTCATCTATTTTGTTTATATATTTGTACAGGGTCAGAACATGAATTACAGTTGATTTTCTCCCCTTCTTTACCTTATGCTGCATTTCCTTTTTTAATATGTATGTATTTGGCTGCACTGGGTCTCAGGTGCAGCATGTGGGATCTAGTTCCCATACTTGGATCAAACCAAAGCCCTCTGTGTTGGGCATTCAGAATCTAAGCCGCTGAACCACCAGGGAAGTCCCTATCTCGTATTTTCTAAGTTTTCTCCAATTACCAGAAGTGTATGTTAATTTTATGAACAAGAGAAAACAGATGTATTTCAAGCAGTGCCTCTGCGGGCCTTCTGATTTGTCTGCGAGAGCTCTGGCGTAGGCATAGACGTGCGCGGGGCCTCTTTGACGCGCTGGGCTTCATTGTCACGGCCATCTCAGGTACTGAGCATCCTTCCCTGAGCTGTCTAGATAGCGATGATGGAGTCGAAGCCCCCGTTCCTTCCTGTCTCTTGCAAATGCTGCTGTCTCGGTTTTCAGCTGAGAGTCGACCAGCCGTTGCCTCTTGCCCAGACTTGTGCTGACTCCACAGGGAGAGGGTGACCTCATTTACTTTGGGTGGAGCCGGAGAAGGGGGCTGGGAACTCCATGTAGTGAGGTTTCAGTTCCAGCTGCATAGCCAATACCTACAGCTGGATTCTCTGCTTCTTTACTCAAAAGCAAAATACGCCTTGCAAGGCAAAAACGGTCATTCAGAAGTTCAAACTGTGTTTTTGTTTTTTGTTTTTAATTTGGCCAAGAGGTTTGCGGGGTCTTAGTGCCCCAACCAGGGATTAAACCCAGGCCCTCAGCAGTGAAATCGCCAAGTCCCAAACACTGGACCACCAGGGACGTCCCCACACTGTGTGTGTGTATATATACATACATATATGTGTGTGTATATACACCAATTATTTATTTATTGGACTGTGCCAGGTCTTGGTTGCTGCACATGAGATCTAGTTGTGGCGTGCAAATCTTTAGTTATGGCGTGTGAACTCTTAGTAGCACGTGGGATCTAGCTCCCTGGCCAGGGATGGAACTGGGGTCCCTTCACTGGGAATGTGGAACCTTATCCATTGGACCACCGAGAAGTTCCCCCGTACTATATGTTTTAAGTGTGGGCCACATGGTTCATTTACGACTCAGACTCTGACCTTGTCGTAGGGCCTGTCAGGGTCCCATCCACACATGCTTTGCCGTCCTAGAGGGCTTCCTCATCTCTCTGGCTGACACGGTCTCTGATCCTGGGATGGGGCTCTTAGTCCACTCTAGGGCAGGCCGGGGGCATCAGATGGTTAACGCCCCAGGCTAAGCCCTAAGTCCCTGAGGGATGGGAGTGGGTGTCTACACAGCCCACGTCTCCGCCCTAGGGGGATGTCTCTGAGACATGNCACGGTCTCTGATCCTGGGATGGGGCTCTTAGTCCACTCTAGGGCAGGCCGGGGGCATCAGATGGTTAACGCCCCAGGCTAAGCCCTAAGTCCCTGAGGGATGGGAGTGGGTGTCTACACAGCCCACGTCTCCGCCCTAGGGGGATGTCTCTGAGACATGTTCCAGCAGACCTTCAGAGTCCTCAGAGGATGAAGCCCCAGGAGCCGCAATAGAGACTTGCTGATGAGCACCTGCCCCACTGTTTCCTCATCCTCTCTTCCCCACTCTCGCCTTCTGGTCCTCAATAAACCTCATGCCCCAAAACGCTTGCCTCGCGGTGAGAACCTCACTCCATGCATACCTGACAACGCTCTGAGTCATTTGGAACAAAATAATCACCTTTACCCTCCCACACCAAGGTGGAATTGGGGATATCAAGTTCATTTACTGCATAGGCCATAAAGCAGGAAAGTACCCTAAGTTCCAGTGGTTTGAAACTCTCTCAGCTGGATGTGAACAATGAATTGTTTCCTGTTGCTACAAAGAAAGAACCCATTCTGGATACCAGCTGAAAGAGAAAAAGAGAACCGACTTCATTTCCCTAAAGCGCTGGAGACATTTCCTTCCAGGCCAGCAAGAGCTCTGAAGATGATTGTGCCCTGAAAATAGCATTCTCACACCTGAATGGGTTATAAAAACTGAAAGGGGGGGTATTTTCATCTACCTCCAGAGCAAAACGTCAGAGGGGATTATGCAATGACTTGGTGCTGCCTTTCACTTGGCACAGCAAATCACTGCTCTGTGATGGGCTTTCATGGTGATGCAAGAGGACACATGGGGATCCATGCAAGGAGGGAAAGAAAGGGGTGAAGAGTGGGGAGGGTGAAGAGAGGATTGGAAAGGGAATCACACTGGGGGCCTGCTGGCCTTCCTGCTTACCTTGGAGAGCACTCCACACTCACTCTCTGCACCATGCCCAGGAAAGCCCTGATCCTCTCTGCCTTGTCTACCCTGGCTATGACCTTCCCCACACCAGCCCTGGACTTGACCACTGCTGTAGGATTCACTACTGATTTAAACTCTGCCCCTGACTGGTCCTTGGAGAAGACACAGGCTTTCCAGTGGCATCAAACACTCCCAGCTTCCTGGAAGAAGTCACTGAGGCCACACACAATTACAACTCAATTTACAGGGAGAGCTTCTTCAGTGAGGATTATACCGATGTCACTGCTGTTTATCATGACTGGAGCACCAGCCCAGCCCAACACATCCATGGAAAGTGACTGTAAGTCCCAAATAAAGACTTATTTTTCTTATATATCGAGAAGTTCAGAGGTAGGTCTTTCAAGCCTATCACAGTGCCCTAGGAACCCAGATCTGAAGGGGATTTCAGTCTGTCTGCGGACAGGGCAGAAACTATGGGAAAAGTTGCCATAGTAGGTTCAGTTGAAGCAAATTGCGTTCTGCTTTAGCCAGTTTCTACTCACTCCAAATCCAGGCGCCAAAACAGCCCTAGCCCCTGGGTCCGCATGTAATACTCCGACTGAGTCAACTGTTTTCTTCCAGTTGTTGGAGAAAGTGCCAATAATGTTAGGAATGATGCTTTAGGCCCTTCCCTGGTGGCTCAGACAGTAAAGAATCCGCCTGCAATGTGGGAGGCCTGGATTCAATCACTGGGTTGGGAAGATCCCCTGGAGAAGGAAACAGCTACCCACACCAGTATTCTTGCCTGGAGAATTCCATGGACAGAGGAGCCTGGCAGGCTACAGTCCATGGGGTCGCAAAGAGTTGGACATGACCGAGTAACTTTCACTTTCACTCAAAGTATGGTCCACAGACCATCATCTGGGAGCTTGTTGGAAATGTAAAATTTCCATCCTGACCTCTGAGATTCTGAATAAGAATCTGCATGTTCACGCGATCCCTGGTGATTCAATACACAATTGAAGTTTGGAAGCTCAGCCTTAACTATTATCTTAAATCATGAATCATTAGTCTAGCTCTCTTTGTTCATTCATCCAGCTGCCTAATGATAATAATTTGGCTGCTGCAGCAGAAAAGCCTGCCCCAACATCCTCTTCCTTGCCGTCCTTTTTTTTTTTTTTTTTTTTTTTGGCTTCTCAACAGCATATCATTTTAATTATAACCATTGCCTGGTACAGGGAAAACTGACAAGTGTTTTTTAAGCATCATTGCAACATTGTATTCCTGATAATTTAAGTAAACCAAACTATGAGTAAATGAATGATACATGCCTAAAAATATCATGGTTTATACTATCAGTGGCCACTGGACTTAGGACTAGTCCAAGACCTTGACCTAGATTTTGACCTAGACCTAGACTGTGATCTTGACAAAGGAGATAGAGAAAGCTTCTGACATAGGCATCAGAAGGGGGCAGAAAGAGTACCCCCGTCCTTTTTTGTTATTTACTTATTTGGCTGTGTTGGGTCTTGGTTGTGGCATGTGAACTGTTAGTTGCAACATGTGTGTTCTAGTTCCCCGACCAGGGATTGAACCTGGGCCCCCTGCATTGGGAGCACAGAGTCTTAGCCACTGGACCATCTTAGAAGTACCTTCCTTGCCTTCCTGATAACAGACTGTAATTTTATTTGGGGAAACAATACACCTGCCTGAAAGACTGCATTTTCTAAGTATCCTTGTAGCTAGACGAGGCTGTGAGATTCTCACCAATGACATGTAGGAGGAAATGTCTATGGGACTAAAGGGAGGCCTATGAAAACCAGGTGGTATATCCTTCTTTCCTCTTTCCTCCTGACTGGTGCCTGTGACATGGACGTCATGATTGGCCTTTAGAAGTCATCTTGGGACATGAGCTGACCTTGAGAATGGAGGTCATAGGCTGAGAACAGTAGAACAGAAAGATGAAAGCTTATGTCCTAGGGTTGATGTGCTCAGTCATGTCTGACTCTTTGCAACTCTCTGGACTGTAGCCCGCCAGGCTCCTCTGTCCATGGAATTCTCTGGGTAAGAGTACTAGAGTCAGATGCCATTTCATACTCCAGGGGATTTTCCCAACCCAGGGATCAAACCTGAGTCCTTGCATCTGCTGCTTTGGCAGGTGAATTCTTTACTACTAGTGTGTCCTAGAAGATATAGTGTACTTACTGTATCAGCTTGGATATACTGATAAAGTATCATATACTTTATCACATATTGTGTATGTTCAGGCTTCTTTTATGAAAAACTTCTGTCTTATTTATTTACTTATTTTTAATATTTTTATTTATTTATTTGGCTGCTCTGGGTCTTAGCTCTGGCACGCAGGCCCTTCGATCTTCCTTGCAGCAAGGGGAATCTTTAGTTGAGGCATGCAGGATCTAGTTCCTTGCCCAGGAATTGAACTCAGGCCCCCTTGCATTGGAACCATAATCTTAGCCACTGGACCACCAGGGAAGAACCTCTTAAAAGTATTTTCCAGATTACGCTGATGAATGATAGTAGTTATTTGTTTTATGCTTTCTAGCTAAGGAATCCCTTATATATACTTAGTTTTATTTAATCCTCAATAGCCCTATGAGCCCTATTCAACTCATTCATCTATAGAGGAGAGAACTAAGATTCAGAGAGGTTAAGCAATGTGATGATTATACAGTGGAAGTGAGAAATAGATTTAAGGGCCTAGATCTGATAGATAGAGTTCCTGATGAACTATGGAATGAGGTTCGTGACATTGTACAGGAGACAGGGATCAAGACCATCGCCATGGAAAAGAAATGCAAAAAAGCAAAATGGCTGTCTGGAGAAGCCTTACAAATAGCACTGAAAAGAAGAGAGGCGAAAAGCAAAGGAGAAAAGAAAAGATATAAGCATCTGAATGCAGAGTTCCAAAGAATATCAAGAAGAGATGAGAAAGCCTTCTTCAGCAATCAATGCAAAGAGATGGAAAACAACAGAATGGGAAAGACTAGAGATCTCTTCAAGAGAATTAGAGATACCAAGGGAACATTTCATGCAAAGATGGGCTTGATAAAGGATAGAAATGGTATGGACCTAACAGAAGCAGAAGATATTAAGAAGAGGTGGCAAGAATACACAGAAGAACTGTACAGAAAAGATCTTCCCAACACAGATAATCATGAGGATGTGATCACTAATCTAGAGCCAGACATCTTGGAATGTGAAGTCAAGTGGGCCTTAGAAAGCATCACTAAGAACAAAGCTAGTGGAGGTGATGGAATTCCCGTTGAGCTGTTTCAAATCCTGGAAGATGATGCTGTGAAAGTGCTGCACTCAATATGCCAGCAAATTTGGAAAACTCAGCAGTGGCCACAGGACTGGAAAAGGTCAGTTTTCATTCCAATTCCAAAGAAAGGCAATGCCAAAGAATGCTCAAACTACC
>SJYX01015466.1:10790-20999 GCA_006410675.1 Oreotragus oreotragus | reverse complement strand
TTCTTAATATCTTCTGCTTCTGTTAGGTCCCTACCATTTCTGTCCTTTGTTTAGCCCATGTTTGCATGAAATGTTCCCTTGATATCTCTAATTTTCTTGAAGAGATCTCTATTCTTTCCCATTCTGTTGTTTTCCTCTATTTCTTTGCATTGATCACTGAGGAAGCCTTTCTTATCTCTCCTTGCTATTCTTTGAAACTCTGCATTCAGATGCTTATATCTTTCCTTTTCTCCTTTGCTTTTCGCTTCTCTTCTTTTCACAGCTATTTGTAAGGCCTCCCCAGACAGCCATTTTGCTTTTTTGCATTTCAGGGGATGGTCTTGATCCCTGTCTCCTGTATAATATCACGAACCTCCGTCCATAGTTCATTAGGCACTCTGTCTATGAGATGAAGTCCCTTAAATCTATTTCTCACTTCAACTGTATAATCATAAGGGATTTGATTTAGGTCACACCTGAATGGTCTAGTAGTTTTCCCTACTTTCTTCAATTTAAGTCTGAATTTGGCAATAAGCAGTTCATGATCTGAGCCAGTCAGCTCCTGGTCTTGTTTTTGCTGACTGTATAGAGCTTCTCCATCTTTGGCTGCAAAGAATATAATTAAGATCATACTATGTCAATCATACTATGTGGGTAGAGTTTTCCATCTTTTTTACTTCCTCAAAATGAGCTGCTTTTTGGACCAGTCCTCCAAAGAGCAGAGTTTTGCTTCCTTCTAATGATGCTAGTAATCAAAGCTACTAATAAGAGTGCTTTCTTCTTTGGATAGTTTATTGATTGATCTGTATATTTTGGCTGTTCCGAGTCTTCGGTGCTGTGCGTGGGCCTCCTCCAGCTGCAGTGAGCAGAGGCTACTCTCCCATTTCAGTGCATGAGGTTTTCACTGCAGTCAGTTCTCTTCTCTTCTAAAGCACCGGCTTTAGGCTCACGGGCCTCAGTAGTTGTGGCCAGTGGCCTTAGTTGGTCTGCGGCACGTGGGATCTTCCTGGATCAGGGATAGAACCCATATCCCCTGCATTGCCAGGCGTATTCCTATCTGCTGTACCACCAGGAAAGTCCTAAATAGTGCTTTCTATGAAGTAGACAATGTTTTAAGTGCTTGATGAAGTTGAACTCACTTAATTTTCACAGCCATCCTATGCGGTAAGCACTATTTATTCATTTTTATTTTATAGATGAAGAAGCGGAGGCAACAGAATCTAAGTGATGGCCCCAAACAGCACAGGATTAATCTTAAAACAGTGAGGATTCAACTCTGGTAGTTTGACCCAACATTCCAAGCTTTTCCTATTGTCTTTTCCTTTTCATTGGTGNCCGTGGACTGCAGCCCACCAAGCTCCTCAGTCCATGGGATTCTCCAAGCAAGAATACTGGAGTGGGTTGCCATTTCCTTCTCCAGGGGATCTTCCCGACCCAGGGATCGAACCCAGGTCTCCCGCATTGGAGGCAGACGCTTTAACCTCTGAGCCACCAGGGAAGTCTGATTTAGGTCATACCTGAATGGTCTAGTGGTTTTCCCTACTTTCTTCAATTTAAGTCTGAATTCGGCAATAAGGAGTTCATGATCTGAGCCAGTCAGCTTCTGGTCTTGTTTTTGCTGACTGTATAGAGCTTCTCCATCTTTGGCTGCAAAGAATACAATCAATCTGATTTCGTTGTTGAGCATCTGGTGATGTCCATGTGTAGAGTCTTCTCTTGTGTTGTTGGAAGATCATACTATGTCAATCGTACTATATGGATAGACTTTCCCATCTTTTTTACTTCCTCAAAATGAGCTGCTCTTTGGACCAGTCCTCAAAAAGCAGAGTTTTGCTTTCTTCTAATGATGCTAGTAATCAAAGCTACTAATAACAGTGCTTTCTTCTTTGGATAGTTTTTATTGATCTGTATATTTTGGCTGTTCCGAGTCTTCATTGCTGCGCGTGGGCCTTCTCCAGCTGCAGTGAGCAGACGCTACTCTCTCGTTTCAGTGCGTGGGGTTTTCACTGCAGTCAGTTCTCTTCTCTTCTAAAGCACCGGCTTTAGGCTCACGGGCCTCAGTAGCTGTGGCCAGTGGCCTTACTTGGTCTGCGGCATGTGGGATCTTCCTGGATCAGGGATAGAACCCATATCCTCTGCATTGCCAGGCGTATTCCTAACTGCTGTACCAGCAGGAAAGTCCTAAATAGTGCTTTCTATGAGGTAGACAATGTTTTAAGTGCTTGATGAAGTTGAAGTCACTCAATTTTCACAGCCATCCTATGCGGTAAGCACTGTTTATTCATTTCCATTTTATAGATGAAGAAATGGAGGCAACAGAATCTAAGTGATGGCCCCAAACAGCAAAACAGTAAGGATTCAACTCTGGTAGTTTGACCCAACATTCCAAGCTTTTCCTATTGTCTTTTCCTTTTCATTGGTGCGTTGAATGAATCAACAAATCTACATTAACATCAGTCATGCCGAATTGGTTTATTACCTCCTCAGATACCAGAAGGCCATAACTCATTATGTGTGTAGATGGCCTTGAAGAAATGAATCTAAGGATGGAATTTTGCTCTGTGACAAGTCACTAAGGAGATAATGTAAAGGTGATATTTTTTTCTCATGCCCCTTAGATCACACTTTAATTTTAAGGAGGCCAAAGAATTAGCAAACTCAGACTTCAAAAGAAGAAATTTTGGCAAGAAAGGTAAGTGAATCCTATTTTTGGACCATGTGTCCCCCACCCATTCCTCCACACCCGAGTGGTGGAGTGGGGGCCCCCCTGCCACTGCCTCCCCAGGACCATGGGCTTCACCTTCTCCTGCTTGTTTGGATACTGGCAGCTTCAGTTCTGGTGATCCTGCATCGTGTCCAGATACAAAATTCCACCTTCTCAGTGGTTCCTGCAAAAATATCAGTGATTCTTTTTTTTTTTTAACTGAAGATGTGTTAAGACACAAAGCGGGGGATCACATCACTAACAATGCAACCTCCGCTATCTCATGAGGTCCCCGCGCGGTGCCTCAGGTCACCCCCCTTTTCAAACCCATGACATCCCCTGTACATGAAGCCTTGGATGGGCAGTCCCCAGCTCTGGCTGCTTCTTGCAAGAGGACCAGGCCCACCAAGCCATCTGTTTCTCTAGCTTTCAGTCACCCTCTCCCCTAAAATTCTGATAAATCCAATTTCTCTGTCTCATTACAGTTGTTGTTTAGTTGCTCAGTTGTGTCCGGCTCTGTGACTTCATGACCTCTAGTCCTTCAGGGTCCTCTGTCCATGGAATTCTCCAGGCAAGAATACTGGAGTGGGTTGCCACCTTTTCCTTTAAGGGATCTTCCCGACCCAAGGATTGAACTTGTGTCTCCTGCATTGGGAGGCGGATTCTTTACCACGGAGCCACCAGGGAAGTCCATCCTGTTACAGTAAGAAGTACTGAGGAAGGTGCTGGGCTACGATACCATCCTCCCACAAGAAAATCTCAAAACGAATAAAATAGCAAAATTAGTGGATATGGGATTAATATACAAACAGCAATAGCATGCTGATTTATCTGCAACCGACAAGGACATAACCTTTATTATTATTCCANCAATTTAGCTCTTCTTTTGAGGGAGAATGGATTAAATAAACTGGATTATTCGTACAGTAGAATTCTACAGTATAGCAATTAAAATGAATGATCCAAGACCCTCCTATATATCTACATGACTCAATCTTGAAAGAATAATGTTGAGTGAAAAAAGCAATTTGTAAAATGGACACATAGTATATAGCCTTCATGTAAAAATTTAAAACATACAGTTGAATATATAAATATGTATCTGCATGAGAATGAAATTCACCTGTTTTTAAGATGAGACTACCTCTAAAGAATTTGAAAAGGATGAGAATAGAGTGGACTTTCTTTAAAAAATTCTAAGGTTATATACCTTAAGTTTACAGTCTTGTATGTTAAATATATTCAATAAAAAATTTTAAGCAGGAAGGATATCAATGGTGATATGTAACTTTTATATAATATGCATATTATTAATGCATATTAATATAACAACATATATGCTGTTTTTTATATTTATATGTTTGAAATATTTTATAATTGGAAATTTAAATAGAAATTTTATATGGGTTCAAAAAGAACCCATGGGTTTTCAGACAATGATGAAAAACCTTTCATCTTCTTTAAGGACATATTTTTGCTCTAATCATATATATTTCTTAATCTCCAAGACAAAAAACATGTTATAAAATAACAGATCAAACTCCCTGACTGAAATTTTATAATCATGGAAAGATCAGATCAGATGTGCAATGATTTGCCCTTATTTTGAGAGCTTCTGAGAGAATCCTGAAACAGGGCAAGTTGACTTATCACTCCTGCACCTCAGTTTTCAGATCTAATGGCTGAACTAGGCTGTTAGACCTGGTTAGCCTTTACAGGTCTAACATTTATGATCTCCTAGACCCCTAAGCTCTTGTTGTGAGCTTAGAACTCAGATCAGTGTGCGCAGAGGGGCGTGCTCCTGGCAAAGGTTAAAAGCAGTCTCTTTGTCAGATGGAGAGAAAGAAGCAGGGACTGCTCAGAGTACAGAGGACAATGTGTGGAGGAAATCCACACCTAGACTTGGCAGAGCGATTCAAACTGGCCGTGAGGAGAGGGATGCCGGGGATGTCAGTCGTGCAGGTGAGGCGATGACTGCCCTGTCCTCTTGGACAAGCGCAGCATCTAGGGAACAAGCATATTTCCTGTTTGAATTCTACTTTAACATGCATTCAAATCTCATGAACTGTAGTGAAAATTGGATGGTGATTTACATATGCTCTAAATTCAATGGGCTTTCCAGATGGCTCAGTGGTAAAGTATCTGCCTGCCAATGCAGGAGACGCAGGTTCGATCCCTGGGTCAGGAAGATCCCCTGGAGAAGGAAATGGGTACCCACTTCAGTATGCTTGCCTGGAGAATCCCATGGACAGAGGAGCCTGATGATCTACAGTCTAATTTAAGAATCTCAAACACCTGCAAATAAGCAACTCTTTAGTTTTACATGGTGTAAAATAACTGATTCATTTTGCTTATTAGAAACTTTCCACTGGGCACCTCTTTCATCCTCTTTCCCATGTGGGGAAAAAAGAAATGAACATAATGTTTTTGTTGGTGCAGAATATAATAGGTTATACTCCTAGGCTTACTTTTAGTCAAAGCAATAAGAAACCATAATTAGCTCTAGAATAAAGTAGACTAAATTGTTATGAATATGAAATCACCTGCAGCCCCAAAAGACAGCACATTTCTAAAAGCACCATGGAATAAAAAAGGGGGGGAATGCTATGGAATTTCCTATTTTTTGCCTCAGGTAGAGCCCCCAGAGTAGAAAAATGTAATGACCTTGATGATCTAATGTTGGCAGATCTCAATCTATAAAGCCAGTTGTTAAATATATTCTCCTTTAGGGAGTTAGGGTGGCAGAGTGTAATTCTGGAAATCTAAGAAGTAAACCGCGGTGAAATCACCATTCCTTTAAAAAGGTAATGGACTTGAACTTGAGAGCATCTGATTACAAGGAAATGAGATCCTCCAAAAACATATGTAATAAGTATTCAGCTCGCAATACATTAGTCAGTGGACCTTTCTCTTTCTTCTTTTTTGTGGTAAAGAACAGATTAAAATGACAGTGACAGCTAAGCATTCTAAACATCCTATTTATTCAGTATTAAAAATGTATAAGTAGATGATTAAAATGCTTAGATAAACATTCCTCTAGCCTAAAAGATAAGCCCCTTTATTTTCCCTGTGTGTCACGGAGCATCTACTCCATGTGAATATGGATTGATTTACAGGTTTTTACCCTTTCATTCATCACCTATTTTACCAGGAATGAACGTGGGTATTGTTCTGAGGAGCTCAGCCTGAAATGAAAAGACAATTCTAATAATTGTTTTATTCTGGAATTAAAAAAAAATTATTCAGAGCATAGTATTTTTCAATGATATATTTCAAAGCAAATGAAGCATTTTTTCCTTTGTAAACTGTGATCCTCAGGTATGCTTATACACACACATACGCATACACAAGCACTTTTTTTTTTTTTTTTTTTAAAGAAACAAGGGCATGGATTTAAATTTCAACCCAGAAATAGAAGAGATTCTTTTTCAGGTGTTTTCCAGGAAGGGGGAAAAAAACACCTAAGGAAGTCTGTTTCTGTTTTCTCCTCTCAGGTTGCTTCTCCCTCTCTTTCTTTGTCTAAGACATGAAGTTCTTTTAGGGCTCACCTGTAGAAGTCCTAGGGGAGTGGTAGGAGAGAGGTTAGGTGTGTGATTTAGAGGGACTGGTGACTGAAATGTGAATTAAATGCCCATCATTGCATTCACTCTACGGAGGTACTTAGGATGAGATTAACACAACTCAAAGGAAAGCAGAAAAAGCAAGATTAGGCATATTTTCCCTCCAATTGGGTCCTTGGATCTCCTGCTGAGAAAGTTTGTAAGCAGAGACTCTGCCAATTCTAAAATTACTGCTTTTTCTCAAACATCAGAGTGTTATACACACACACAAAATCATATATTATGTAGGGGACTGTTGAACTTCTTGTATTGTCTGAATTGTTCATAGAGTCAGCCTCTAAGGGTCACTCCCGGCCTTGCTTATTTCCTTTTTCTTTTAGCTTTTCAGCTGGCATTTGTGTCCACTGTGACTGCCAGCATTGGGCGCAGTGGGTGAAGCAAGTCTTATTTGAAAATCTGCCAGAGACAGCCGGTGGGAGCTGGTGCAAGAGGAAGCAGCTCAAGGGGTGGCTGCCTAGTCCCAGTTCTCAAACACAGAGGGAGCCACCCCCGGCAGAAAGAGGAAGTGGCCCGCACCAGCCCCCGCCCCGCTCCTCAGCCCTCCGTCCCTCAGCCCTCCAGAAGGTTCTCTTCCCTAACCAGGTTTCTGCAGAGCTCTCGTGCCTGACAAATGATCACTTTTCTTGAGAAAAATAATCCCTAACTATATGGCCTTGAGGAAGCTGACGAGTAAGCCGGGGATGACGGTTGACAGAGAGGAGACATGGCTCCTCCCTGATGGAAAGCTGGAGAGGGGCGCTGTCTCCTCTCTAACTAGCGCTCCATTTCCCACTTCCAGGCTCCATGGCTCAGCTGAATTAGAAACCAAACTAAAAGGATATCTGGGGTACACCCTGGGGTATCGCAGCAGGGCCTAAGACTTCCTCATACAACAGCAGGATACTATTACTGAGAGACCTAGAGAGGCCCAGAGCCTCTCAAGAAAAGATAAACCAGTATTCAGGCAGCATCTTAAAGTAGCAAGAAGATGTGGAATACATTTTAGAAGGATTTTGGTTCAGTGGTAAAGAATCCGCCTGCCAATGCAGAAGACTCAAGAGCTGCAGGCTCCATCCCTGGGTCAGGAAGATCCCCTGGAGTAGCAAGTGGGGACCCACTCCAGTATTCTTGCTTGGAAAATCCTAAGGACAGAGGAGCCTGGTGGGATACAGTCCATGAGATCACAAAAAGTCAGGCAATTGAACGTTCATGCGCGCGCACACATACGTATCAAAAAGTGGCTAACACACTGTAAAAGAGAGCTCCTGCTTTCAAGTATTAAAGAATTTTTAAAATTCCTTTTCCCTCTTGAAATGCACAAACACCATCATCATCATCATTATCCATTATCCAGGCCATCATTATCCTGAAATTTTAGAAACCTGGTGACAAAGAGTAAATCTGTTCCTTTATTCACACCTTCAACAAATCTTGTGCTGTGTTCTAGGCACAAAAGGCTACATTAGTGAAGACCCCACAGAGATTAAGTCGTAATAAATAAGTAAATTCTATACAGTTCACCCTTTGTATCTGTGGGTTCTACATCCACAGATTGAACCAACCCCAGATTAAAAGTATTTGGAAAGGGAGTTCCCTAGTGGTCCAGTGGTTAGGACGCCACACTTCTACCACAGGACTACCACAGGGCACGGTTCAGTTCAGTCGCTCAGTCCTGTCCAGCTCTTTGCAACCCCATGGACTACAGCAGACCAGGCTTCCCTGTCTATCACCACTCCCAGAGCTTGCTTGCTCAAACTCATGTCCATTGAGTCACTGATGCCATCCAACCATCTCATCCTCTGTCATCCCCTTCGCCTCCTGCCTTCAATCTTTCCCAGCATCAGGGTCTTTTCAAATTCAGCATTTTGCATCAAGTGGCCAAAGTATTGGAGGTTCAGCTTCAACATCAGTCTTTCCAATGAACACTCAGGACTGATATCCTTTAGGATGGACTGGTTGGATCTCCTTGCTGTCCAAGGGACTCTCAAGAGTCTTCTCCAACACCACAGTTCAATAACATCAATTATTCCGTGCTCAGCTTTCTTTATAGTCCAACTCTCATATCCATACATCACTATGGGAAAAACCATAGCTTTGACTAGATGATCTTTGTTGGGAAAGTAATATCTCTGCTTTTTAATATGCTGTCTAGGTTGGTCACACTTTTTCTTTCAAGGATCAAGCATCTTTTAATTTCATGGCTTCAGTCACCATCTGCAGTGATTTTGGAGCCCAAGAAAATAGTCTCTCACTGTTTCCCCATCTGTTTGTCATGAAGTGATGGGACCGGATGCCATGATCTTCATTTTTTGAATGTTTAGTTTAGCTTTTTCACTTTCCTCTTTCACTTTCATCAAGAGGCTCTTTAGTTCTTCTTCACTTTCTGCCATAAAGGTGGTGTCATCTGCATATTTGAGGTTATTGATAATTCTCCTGGCAATCTTGATTCCAGCTTGTGCTTCATCCAGCCCAGCAGTTTGCATGATGTACTCTACATATAAGTTAAATAAGCGGGGTGACAATATACAGCCTTGGCGTACTCCTTTCTCAATCTGGAATCAATCTGTTGTTCCATGTCTTGTTCTAACTGTTGCTTCTTGAAAGCTGCATACAGCTTTCTCAGGAGGCAGGTAAGGTGGTCTGGTATTCCCATCTCTTTAAGAATTTTCCAGAGTTTGTTGTGATCCACACAGTCAAGGCTTTGGTGTAGCCAATAAAGCAGATTTATTTTCTGGAATTCTCTTCCTCTTTTGATGATCCAGTGGATGTTGACAATTTGATCTCTGATTCCTCTGCCTTTTCTAAATCCAGCTTGAACGTCTGGAAATTCATGGTTCACGTACTGTTGAAGCCTGGCTTAGAGAATTTTGAGCATTACTTTGTTAGCGTGTGAGATGAATGCAATTGTGCGGTAGTTTGAGCATTGTTTGGCATTGCCTTTCTTTGGGATTGGAATGAAAATTGATCTTTTCTAGTTCTGTGGCCACTGCTGAGTTTTCCATATTTGCTGACATACTGAGTGCAGCATTTTAACAACATCATTTTTTAGGATTTGAAATAGCTCAGCTGGAATTCCATCACCTATACTAGCTTTGTTTGTCGTGATGCTTCCTAAGGCCCACTTGACTTCACATTCCAGGATGTCTGGCTCTAGGTGAGTGATCACACCATTGTGGTTATATGGGTCATTAAGATCTTTTTGTATGGTTTTTCTGTGTATTCTGGCCACTTCTTCTTAATATCTTCTGTTTCTGTTAAGTCTATACCATTTCTGTCTTTATTGTGGCCATCTTTGTATGAAATGTTTCCTTGGTATCTCTGATTTTCTTGAAGAGATCTCTAGTCTTTCCCATTCTATTGTTTCCCTCTATTTCTTTGAATTGGTCACTGAGGAAGGCTTTCTTCTCTCTCCTTGCTATTCTTTGGAATTCTGCATTCAGATGGGTATATCTTTCCTTTTCTTCTTTGCCTGTTCGATGCTTAGTCTGGGAACTAGGATCCCATATGTCAGTTGGTGTGGCCAAGAAAAATAATATTTGGGAAAAAAGCTCCAGAAAGTTCCAGAAAGCAAAACCTGAATTTGCCTTGTTCAGGCAACTATTTAAATAGCATTTACATCTATTTATATAACAGTTACATTGTATTTACAACTGTTTATGTAGTGTTTACATTATATTAAGGGCTTCCCTGGTGGCTCAGATGTAAAGTGTCCGCCTACAATGCTGGAGACCTGGGTTCGATCCCTGGGTCGGGAAGATCCCCTGGAGAAGGAAGTGGCAACCCACTCCAGTATGCTTACCTGGAAAATCCTGTGGACCAAGGAGCCTGGTAGGCTACAGCCCATGGGTCGCAAAGAGTTGGACACGACTGAGTGACTAACACTTACTTATGAGGTATTATAAGAAATTGAGAGATGATTAAGGGCTT
>SJYX01015465.1:291329-304770 GCA_006410675.1 Oreotragus oreotragus | reverse complement strand
TCTTAAGATAGTGATAAAGTTACATTTTTAAGATGTGTATAAGAGACAGTTACTAGCGTGTGAGATGAGTGCAATTGTGCGGTAGTTTGATCAATTTTTTGCATTTCATTTCTTTGGAATTGGAAGGAAAACTGACCTTTTCCAGTCCTGTGGCCATTGCTGAGTTTTCCAAATTTGCTGGCATATTGAGTGCAGCACTTTCACAGATAAATAAATAAATATTTTAAAAATAAATAATAGTCCCTATCTCTATGAGATTATTTCAGAACCATTTCAGACCCATGATACTGCATTTTCATATGTATATAAAACAGGTTTTATAATAATCAATGCTATAGCTTCATAGGAGAAGGCAATGGCACCCCACTCCAGTACTCTTGCCTGGAAAATCCCATGGGCGGAGGAGCCTGGTAGGCTGCAGTCCATGGGGTCACTACGAGTCGGACACGACTGAGTGATTTCCCTTTCACTTTTCACTTTCATGCATTGGAGAAGGAAATGGCAACCCACTCCAGTGTTCTTGCCTGGAGAATCCCAGGGACGGGGGAGCCTGGTGGGCTGCCATCTATGGGGTTGCACAGAGACAGACATGACTGAAGCAACTTAGCAGCATAGCTTCATAGAGCATGACGTTAAGAATAATCCTCACCAAAGACCAGATAGATCTTAAGTGATATGACATTGCTGAATATACCACAGTCCAATACTGGTCTTCCATTTTGTCTGTATTACAGTAGTAAAAAGTACATATAAAAACATAAAGATACCACAGTAAAATTAAGTACTATGATCAAAAACTTTGGTCAAAGTCCCTCCGTAGCTTCTCTGGACCCGGAGCTCCTCCAGGTGCCCAGCCCCCACTCCAGCTCCTTGGGACACCCTCAGTCCTCACCCCCCAACACCAGCTTTTCAGATGAATTCAGGAACCCTAACAGCAGCTCCTCCTAACAGTCATGGGCAACAGTGCAAGTGAGGTGAGTATGTGATGTATTTACATTTTTAGAGATAAGATTATACATGGCAATAAACCATCAAATAATATGTGAATCTTCAAGACAAGGCTTTAAAATGTGAGACATTATGTGTGCCGTGAGACTGAAATTTGCCAAAATATCCAAGAAGGCTATCACTGCACATCTTTCGTGTTCTGTTGAATGGAAGGGATATTTATATAAATAAGTGAAAGCAGTGATTTTGCTAAAATGAAGGTAATAAAAGCTTACAAACTATGACTCAGTTTTTTTCCATCTAAACATTACTTTCCCTTCAACAGATCAACTCGATTTGTTCAATGAAAATTAAATTACTTCAACACTATCTTTAAAATTAAAAGATAAGTTAGAATGAAAAATAAAATCAGAATGACTCTAAATCAAGCTGAATGTAAATGCTTTTGAACATGCAATTAACTCTTATTTATTTTCATAAAGATAAGACTAATGCTTATATACTTTAATATTATTTACCTGCCAAAATAAATTATGGACATAACACTCCACTCATATTTCATCTAAAGCTACCAATTTGAGAATGGTGCTAATTGTTTAACATGGTAAAATTTTTGTTAAAATATTGTGGTCCTTTAAGATTGTATGAATTACATGATAAATTAGGAGAAATTGATACGTTAATTCTTCTCGCAGTTTTCCATTTTGTTGGCATTTTTCATTACTTCTTTCAGAATGACTCTACTGCTTTATTTATACAGATCCTGTGCCTTTCTTGTGGACATTGTTTCTAAGCATTTTATTATTGCTCGACGTATCATGGGAGGATTGTTTCCCAACTCTATTTCTAGGCATGCCTTGCTATCCTACAGATAAATTATTGATTTTTTTGTTTATAGCTTCTGTCAACTTTAGGCTTTAGCAAAACGCTGTCAAAAAACCCACTGAGCAGAAAAAAAAAAAAGAAGAAGAAGAAGAAAGAAAAAAGGAAACAAAGCAAAACAAAACAAACAAAAAAAAAACCCACTGAGCAGACGAGGCTTACTTCGCTGGATTTGCTGAACAAGAAAGGAAAACACCCTGGCTGGGTGACAGATTCTCAGACGAGTCTTGTGAGGTCGGGAACTCCTTGGGATCCTGCAGCATGTGAGACACAATAGCTTTATACGCATGCGCATACAAGACCAAGTTCTGAGCCGAGTCTTTATAATTCAGGTGTTTTTGCTGATTTACAGTTGATATTCAGGGCTAAGTATCTCCCAGAGCCAGACTTACCCTTCTAGGATTAGGGGTAGGCATCATCCTAAAAAATGCTGCTGCTAAAGTGCTGTAGTCAATATGCCAGCAAATTTGGAAAACTCTGCAGTGGCCACAGGACTGGAAAAGGTCAGTTTTCATTCCAATCCCAAAGAAAGGCAATGCCAAAGAATGCCGGGGTCCAGCCCCAGTGGATCCAGGGTGATTCAAAGGTGGGGACGGAATTGGCGTCCTAGGAAAAAACTTAATTACAGATATATATAGAGACTAGAAACGGATAGTGTAGTGGGAAAATTAGTGGAGAAAAAGAGGCTGAATAACTTGGTTTACATGGAATAGCACCCATGTTCCAGATAGGAATTCAGCCAGAGAAACGAGGAGCAAGTAAGAATGACATGGGGGAGTCAGTCTTTCCAGGAACTGATCCCCTTTCTTTATTTTTCAGGTTTGTTTATATACCTTTTGTTATACATAAGGATGAATACAGAGTCACGCGGGGGTCAGCAGACCTGACCCTTGTCACAGTCAGGTCCTTCATATAAAATTATACAAAGGTCTTATGGGTCTAACATCATCTTCTTGGCCATGAGACCTGCTGACATTTTATGATCCTTTCTTTCTGATAACCAAAAAACTTATTTTTTCCAAGGGTGTTTTTTTTTAAACCAGGCACCACCCTCCAAATAAAGTTGCAATCCTATAGGGTGAGGGTGTAGTCAGTTACAATCAAGAAAGGAATTTATTTAACCCAAGGTTAACATGATTAATCTTAAAGGTTAATAATTATTTCTCCTATATGCTAGTTATATTCATGATAAGAGCAGGGAATATGGAGATTTAGCAGCAAACATAAGCCCAACAAATGAAAATCCTTTCACCAATGTTCCCCTTAAGATCTATTTAGTCTTAAGATAGTGATAAAGTTACATTTTTACATAGCAAGGACACAGTGATTTATAACAAAGTACAGTGATCTATAACAAAAGAGAAAATTCGTTAACTCAAAAAGTCTAGTATTGCTAACCTTAAAAACTACTATATTTCCTTTTCTATATTCCAAATACATTGACTAATATATTCCCAGGTGCCTAAGGATATAGAGGCCTGGCGGCAATCATTGACTCAACAATGAGAAAAGCCCTGTGCTAATACTCCAAACTCTCTGTGCTGTTTATGGTTGAGAGGTTGTCACACGAGCTAGCCTGTCAGCAAAGAGGTTTGACCTGAGACACCCTTGTCACACCCAGGGCAGGGAATTAGCAGTCATTATTGGCACGACAAATGAAAAAACCCTTCACTAATACAATTTCTAATCAACCCACTATACTATACTAATAATTTTCTAACTTCTCAAAAGAGTCTATATTTAGAAAGTTTTAAAGCATCTCGTGCCTCTCAAGGTTGGGAGGCTGTTAACAATCACATGTGGCCGGAAGAACCTGATCAGGTCCTAGAGGACCTCCAAAGGAATTTCTAAGTTGAAACACTCTTGTCACGCCCAGGAATTTTTATTGACTTGGAGCTGCACGTTTACTCCTTCTCCGAAAGAAATGGTTATGGGGGAGAACCCCCCGTAAAGTACTCTGGTTTTGGGGTTAGATGCTCGGGAACAGGGGGTTTCCTGAGGCTTGATCATGCCTTTGCATATGCCAAGCTTCCTTCCTCATGACCCTTGCCATGGGCGGAGTTCCTCATGCTGGCCCCCGGCAAAAGAATGCTCAAATTACTGCACAACTGCACTCATCTCACACACTAGTAAAGTAATGCTCAAAATTCTCCAAGCCAGGCTTCAACAGTATGTGACCCGTAAACATCCAGATGTTCAAGCTGGTTTTAGACAAGGCAGAGGAACCAGAGATCAAATTGCCAACATCTGCTGGATCATTGAAAAAGCAAGACACTTTCAGAAAAACATCTACTTCTGCTTTATTGACTATGCCAAAGCCTTTGACTGTGCGGATCACAACAAACTGGAAAATTCTTTACGATAGGAATACCAGACCACCTGACCTGCCTCCTGAGAAATCTGTATGTAGGTCAAGAAGCAACAGTTAGAACTGGACATGGAACAACAGACTGGTTCCAAATAGGAAAAAGAGTACATCAAGCCTGTATATTGTCACCCTGTTTATTTAACTTATATGCAGAGTACATCATGAAAAATGCCAGGCTGAATGAAACACAAGCTGGAATCAAGATTGCTGGGAGACATATCAATAACCTCAGATATGCAAATGACACCACCGTTATGGCAGAAAGTAAAAAACTAAATAGATTCCTGATGAAAGCGAAAGAGGAGAGTGGAAAAGTTGGCTTAAAACTCAACATTCAGAAAACTAAGATCACGGCATTCGGTCCCATCACCTCATGGCAAATAGATGGGGAAACGGTGGAAACAGTGACAGACTTTATTTCGGGGGGCTCCAAAATCACTGCAGGTGGTGGCTGCAGCCATGAAATTAAAAGATACTTGCTCCTTGGAAGAAAAGCTATGACAAAACTAGACAGCATATTCAAAAGCAGAGACACTACTTTGCTAACAAAGGTCCATCTAGTCAAAGCTAGGTTTTTCCAGTATTCATGTATGGATGTGAGAGCTGGACTATAAAGAAAGCTGAGTGCTGAAGAATTGATGCTTTTGAACTGTGATGCTGGAGAAGACTCTTGAGAGTCCCATGGACTGCAAGGAGATCCAACCAGTCCATCCTAAAGGAGATCAGTCCTGAATGTTCATTGGAAGGACTGATGTTGAAGCTGAAGCTCCAATACTTTGGCCACCTGATGCGAAGAACTGACTCATTGGAAAAGACTCTGATGCTGGGAAAGATGGAAGGCAGGAGGACAAGGGGATGACAAAGGATAAGAGGGTTGAATGGCATCACCAACTCTATGGACATGAGTCTGAGTAAGCTTTGGGACCTGGTGATGAACAGGGAAACTTGGCGTGCTGCACTCCATGGGGTTGCAAAAAGTCAGACACGACTGAGTGACTGAACTGACTGACTGAGATTTACCCTGTCTTTCATTTTTGTCAGCCTTCACATGGTGACAGGAATGTGTCTTTGGGATGTATACTTTATTTTTTTGGGGGGGGGGTATATAGTTTCTAATCATGGGGAAAACCAAAACCACGTGGGTTTTAAACCTTGCATCTAATTATAAATCATCAAGAACTCACATTAAAAGTAGAAAGAAACAAGTGAAATTATTTTAAATAAATTATATTAATCCAAAATATTCAAAATATTATTTTCAACATGTAATCAATATAAATTAATTTTTTGTACTATATTTTCAATAATCCACTACATATTTTATACTTATGTACATCTCAATTTAGACCAGCCACATTTCAAGAGCTCCATCTGGCTGGTGGCTACTCACCAATGCTATGAGTCCACTGGTAAAAACAAAGTCGCTCCTCTTCTGCGCCATCATCATCTATTCCAGTGTCCCTCTTCTTTCTCCCTCCTGAAATCAAGGACTAGTGTTCTCAGAGAATCTCGTTTATACTTTATTAGAGTACCCATTTCACTTTGCCCCACAGTCAGACGTTTATGTTTCAACTTCCTAAACAAGATTACTAGTGCCTTAATGGCATCTGTCCTATTTCCCATCTTCTCTCTTCACTAGGTTTAGCACTTAGTTTCAATAGATGTTTGTTGATGAATGAATGAGACAATTCTTACAAGACTGATGAACATGCTTTATGGAAGACTTTGTTTCATCTGGGATATCCAGGTTCATACAACCTATTTCCTGATTAAACAATGAAGCCACTCAGAGCACTGCTGGTCTCAGGCTGGAAAGCAAGGGAACCACTTGCTTTATCCTCTGGGGTCTCATGTTCATGAATTCAATATAACAAATAGTTCCTGAACAACCTCCATATTCCAGGCACCAGGCTGGGTGCTCTGGGAGCTGCAAAGAGAAGCAAGAAATATCTCTGTCCTCCAGACCTTAAGTATTTAGTAGAGGGCACAGAGAATTACACATTAATCGTACACAAATATTTATAATTTCAGATTGAGCAAACAAAGTGCTTTAAGTCCTGTAGGGAGAGGGCACTTGCAAAAGAGGCTTTATTCAGACTTATCCTTTGAGATGATACTTCAAGGTAAGACAGGATTTGAACAATTGGAATAGAGGGAAGGAAAGAAACAGCTTTAAAAATCTAACAGATGAGGAAGAAACACAATACAGAGGAGGTACAGTGAAGAGACCAATTAGGACAAAGAAATTAAATGGACTCCAAAGAGCAGTGTGGAAGAAATTACAGTGTGGCAGAGAAGAAAAACCCCACCAGAGAGGGTGAGGGCCCCAAAGCTCCTTATTTTTGCATTTCTTTCTTTAAAAAAAAAATAAAAATTTAGAGTTCAGTTGCATTCCAGTGTTGTTAGTTTCTGCTGTACAGCAAAGTGAATCAGCTACACAGATACATATACCCTCTCTTTGTGACCACAGAGCATTGAGTAGAGTTCCCTGTGCTACAGAGTAGGTTCTCATTAATCATCTATTTTATACATAGTAGTGTATACATGGGCTTCCCAGGTGGGGCAGCAGTAAAGACTCTGCCTGCCAGTACAGGAAACGTGAGAGAGGAGGGTTCAATTCTTGGGTTGGGAAGATCCCCTGGAGGAGGAAATGGCCAGTATTATTGCCTGGAAAATCCCATGGACAGAGGAGCCTGGCATGCTATAGTCCGTGTAGTCACAAAGGCTCAGACACAACTTAGCGACTGAGCATGCACAGAGTATATATGTCAATCTCAATCTCCCAATTCTTCCCACCATTCCTTCTTAAGCTCTTATTTAAGAAGGCAATGCTGCAAAGAACAACGCAACTGGGGGAAAAACAAACCTGGGAATTCTGGGAGGTGGAGTAAGTCTGTGTCACAAGCTCAAAGCAGCAGAGGCAGGGACTAGAGGAATGAAGAGCCCTCCAATCAAGGAAGAGCAAATCTAAACCATGTTAAACAGCCAGATCTGAGCAAAGCCCCAGAGTGACAAAGTATGAGAAGAGATCAGATAAGCCAAAAAGAACTTTATGTAGCACAGGAGACAGAGGTGATGTTCTGCCCAGAAAGTACTGCACGACCTGAGGTCACAGAAGCAATCAGAACAGGAATCAGACAGTAATAGCCTGGGAAACGGAAGAATAGAAACAGCGACTCACTGAGTTGACATACAAATTACAACTACTGGAGTTGAGATTCATGCCTGGAGGTGTGCAGGCCACTCTGCACACAGAGCAACAGGAAACAGTCGAAGAGTGGCTCTAAGGCAGGTGGGCAAAAGGAGAGCAGAGGGAATCCGGTTTAAGGACAAGACAGATTTACCATCAAATCTATTTTAAAATTTAAGGTGCATCTATTGCCCCTGCGCACGTTTATTTCAGAGAAAGAGAAACCAGGCCCTTTTACCTTTCAGGACAGGCACAGCAGGGTGCCCAGAGAACCCGTGTTTGCCTTCAGTGGTTCACACCCAGAGCGTAAAGGAGACTCAATGGCCAGCAAACGCAGAGCATGCGTCAACTGCCAGGCCATACGCCAAGTACTCCCATCAGAACTCAATCCTCAAAGTGCCACCTGTGACATCAGGCTCCCTTTGGTTTAGTGACGTCATTCTTGGCTGCGCTGGGTCTTCACCGCCGCGAGGGCTCGCCTCTAGTTGCAGCAAGCAGGGGCTGTCCTGTCGTTTCTCATCGTGCCGGCTTCTGTTGCGGAGCACAGGCACTAGGCTCTAGTACGCAGGCTCAGCAGCTGTGGTTCCCAGGCTGTAGGGCACAGGCTTCACAGTCGTGCACACAAGCTCCGCTGCTCCAAGGCATGTGGGGTCTTCCTGGATCAGAGATGGAATCTATGTCTTCTGCATTGACAGGTTCTTTAACCACTGAGCCACCGAGGAAGCCCTGACATTATGTCATTATCTTCATTTCTGAGATGGGGAAACAGGTACAGAGCTTGCCAACACCGCAACACTAGTAACTCATGAGGCTATAGGAAGCTTTTTATCTTGTAAATTCATAATTTTTCTAGATATAGGACTAATCATATTTCCTATTTTTGGCATGTCTGATTTAGTAAAACAGATTTCCTAGGAATTTAGGTAGCTCATTTAAATATTTGTACTTACTGGCATAAATTTGGTCAAATTTCTCTCAATTTTTTTTAAATTTGGCTTCATTTCTGATACTGTTTTATGTGCTTCTTTGTCTTTTTCTTAACTAGTCTTGCTAGAAATGTATCAATTTAATTAGTCTTTTCAAAGAAAACATTTTCTTGATTTGTTGTCCCTTTCCATTATAGATTTGTTTCTTATTTTATTAATTCCTCCTCTTATCTATATTATTTCTTTCTTCTATTTTCCTCAGGAGTTGCTGGTGATTTTTTTCTAGTTTCCTGATATGGATGCTTATTAGAACACTGATTTTTAGCCCTTGTTCTCGTCTAAAGTATGTATTTAAGACTATACAACTTCCTGAAGACACAGTTTTTTGAGGCAGAAGCCCAATGTGTCTCCCTTTGCCTGGCAAAGCAAAATAGCTATCTTTTTCTACTTAAATGTCCATACAATAGAATACTACTTTGTGATAAAAATAAAGTACTGATACCTCCAAGTGTAAGGTGAATAAACTCCACACCATACTAAGTGAGAGACATCTGTCACAGAAGAGCATGTGTTCCATCCTCCATGGACAAATCAAGTCCAGGAGGGGCCAACCTACGGACAGAAAGCAGACCCCGTGGCTGCCCTCAGTAGGGGGTGTGGGCGTGGGAGAGAGGCGTGGCTGCTGGCCCAGTAGGCAAGGGGTTCTCTCTAGGGTGATGACAAAGGTCTAAATTAGACTGTGGTCATGGTTGTACAACTCGGTCACTATACTAAAAACCACTAAGCTGTACCCATTAAATGGGAGAATTGTGTAGTATGTGATTGTATCTTAATAAAGATGTTAAAGAGAAAAAATGGCTATTCCATTAAATCAATGAAATATGATTTTAAGGTACACTCTATTAATTAATTATTAAACACTGAGTTTATTTTCAGGTTTTCCACATTGCTGAGTAATAGTGTAACTAAACATTCCATTTGAAAGAACTATTTTTTTTTTTTAACTAAAGCTGCTATAAATGTGAAAGACATGCTATGTTATTAAGGTCACCTTTATAACTTCAAGATTAACACTTCACAGATGTACAGAACTGGTTATCTTCCATACGATTATCTCCCATAAAACAAGGTCAGTAGCCTGTTCTGATGCCTCATTTATGGTTAGTCTGGCAGAAAGAGACATAAAGTGCCTTAAAAAAGAAGACACTTTCTCGGTCACATGAAAGTCTAGAGGTAGGCCACCCAGGGCTGGGGCGGCAGGTATCTCCACAGTGTCCTCAGGCCCCCAGGTCCTTTCAGTCGACTGCTTTGCAAGACACAGTATGCTCTTACGGCTCAAACAGTAGCTAACAGAGGACCACGCTCCAGTCCCGGTTTAGCCTCCAGTTAGTCACTCTAAGCAAGACACTTTGTCAAGGCCTTCATTTCCTCATTAAAAGCAAACAAATTGGACCCAATATTCTCTAAGGTCCTTTCTAGCACTGTGATTGTATGATATCTTGTGGGTTCATTTCAGAAGACTTAACATTTGTTTACATTAAATCACTTCTGATACACTGATTATCAGAAACTATCCATATAATGAACTGTGAATTATTTACTTCTTAACATATTTTTTCAAGCCAGAAACAGTAATTCAACTATCACATTCTGAGATTTTAATCAAAATAAGATGACCAGAATCATAAAACTTATCATTTACAGCATTAAACTTAAATACATATATATATATATAGAATATATATATATATCATTAACAGAACATTAAAGTCAAAAGAACATCTGACAGAGGGAGAAAGATTGAGAATTCATGAAGTATTTTACTCCATAACAACTGTGTGCTCAGAATCTGTGGACACAACCTTACAAGCTGGGGGAAAGGCCTTCCCAAATGTCAAACAGAGAGCCAAAATTATTCTGAATTTCCTAAAGGTACATTTTGAGGAAGAAAGAATTCTTCCCCATTCCCCCAACCTCCTGTCCCAAAGAGAAGAATTTAAAAATATGCACATCTTTGGTAATAGTTTACAGAAAATAAATGCCCAGATAGAAGGCCAATATTTAACTTAATACTTATTCTTTAATTTGTTTTTTATTGCAGACATGTTAATTTCATTTTGAACATGGTATGCCAAATAACCTGAACTTCCAGGAATGAAGTCATGTAGCTCCCCAAGAAATTTCTTCATGGCATCAATTGATATATAACCTACAGAATAGAATATATATATTGGAAATTCTATCATACTATCTCCTTTTCAAGGTCTTTTATTTATTAGAGCTAAGATTTCCAAAGGATGTTTTTAGAAAGGAAGTAAAAAGAAGAAATGTCCATAAAACATGGTAACTATCAGGGAACACCTTCCTCCCCTCTTCACCACTACCCCTAGCCGTATACTCTTTTTAAAACAGCAGATACTTCATTAGCCACTTTGACTACAGAGAGTGTGATGTACCGGTTAGGGCTGGAACTTGAAAGTACCTAGACCAAAATAACTGGGACGTGTGTCTGGCTTACAATATAATCACTTAGAACTCCCTATCCAGCTAGCTACTAACACAAACAGCTAGCTCATCTTGCCTAGTAGGGCAAGCAACACCTTCCTACATTGCTAACACAGAGATAACAGTCTTGAATAAAAAATTAAGAGGAAAACTGATATCACAACTTAGTCAACAAAGGTTGTAGGTGTAATTAATTTCAATGTCATTAATAACCTGAAATAGATATGAGAATCAAAAAGAAAACCTGAATGGAAAGAGCTTACAGACTCGATGATTTTTAGTAATATTACCTTGATAGCAGTTGCTTATCTGAGTGATGTTTTATGTGTAATATAAATGTTTGTGGTTTATACTAATATTGAAACCTAATTTAAAAGTAAATACCATATAAAAAAATTCTGCTAAAGCTCAGAGATGACTGAATTTAGACCACCACCATCAATAGTATATCTATACAGTTTGATTGTATATAACAACAGATAATAAATTCAGTTAATAAATTAACTATGAGGCCAATAAAACTCATTAGAATCTTTAAAGATATTTTAAACATAACCATTTACTTTAGAATATCTCTTAAAGCACTGTTACTATACTCCATATTGTTCATGGCCCTTGCCTAATGGCTATATTTCTGTGTAAAATAAAGTAGTGCATTAAAATATTAACATTTAATTACCTGCACATACATACTATGTGAAGTTTCTAAAGATATGAGGGAGGATAGAATTTTTTTTTAATATTTACTGTACTAATAAAATTATTCCCGCAAGTTAAAGAAGGATAGGACATTTACGATTTAAAACTGGATTATTGTAGCAGTTCTGAAGTAGTTAGGACTTCAGGCTGAAATTGACAGACATCCAGTTTAGACTAGCTTAGACAGAAACTCATGAGAACCTACTGCACGCAGCGCACAGAAAACTCTGCTCAGTGTTCTGTGGCGACTTAACTGGAAGGAAATCCAAAGAGGTGGGGATATACATATACACACAGTTGATTCACTTTGCTGTACAGCAGAAACGAAAACAACATTGTAAAATGACTATACTCCAATAAAAATCCATTTTAAAAGATTTAAAAAAATAAACTAGCTGAAGGTGAGTTTACTGGAAAGACACTGCTGTATCAACCAAACTATGAGGAAAGCATACATATTGCTAAGCCTCAGAAATAACTAGCTCTCACGGCCATCTCACTGATCTCCAGTTTTTTCCTATACATACTAATTTAAATTAATTTTTTTCTCAACACAAGCTGACTTTCTTTACAGGGTAGAAAATATGGCCACCAATGGCTTTCAAGTTTTATGTCTTAGAGCTATGGTCACTTGAATAAGAACGACCATGACTTGCTGCACGCCATGTCTAGAAATCCAAAGAACTGATTGGTCCAGCTCAAGTCAGGTATTCATTCCCAAAGCAACTGTTTGGGGTAGGAACTAGCTCATGTTTTAGAAAATGTAAACCAAAATAATTGGGAAGAAAAGAGAGTTCCTGAGAAAGACATTCTTGGTGGACAATTCTATATGAATCTGTGGTAGCCAGCCCCTCAAATGGCCCTGAATGATCCCTATCTCCTGGTATTCATAAATTTGTGTAGGCTCCTCCCACTTTGTTATTGGATTGTTCTGTATGACTGACAGCACTTGGCAGAAGTAATGATATGTCCCTTCTGGGAACTGGATATAGAAAAGACACTGGCTTCTGTCTTCAACACACTCTTTCTCGCATTGCATTTCTCATTTTGAGGAAAGCAAGCTACCACGTTGTGAACAGCCCTTATGGAAGTCCACTTGGTGAGATCTAAGCCTTTTGCCAAAACCCAACAAGAACCCAAAGGCTGCCAACAACCCTATGCACAAGCTTTGAAATGGATTTTTCTGTCCCTAAAATGACTGCAAACTAGCTGACAAACTGACTGCAACCTTACTAGAGATTATTAGACATAAGTATCCAACTAAGGCTTCCCTCGTAGCTCACTCAGTAAAGAATCTGCCTGCAATGCAAGACACCTGGGTTCTATTCCTGGGTCGAGAAGATCCCCTAGAGAAGGAAACAGCAACCCACTCCAGTATGCTTGCCTGGGAAATCCCATGGACAGAGGAGCATGGCAGGCTACAGTCCATGGGGTATTAAGAGTTGGACACAACTTAGCAACTAAACTACCACCATCCATTTAAGATGCTCCCGGATTCCTGGTCCTCAGAAACTACAAAATGTTAAGTGTTCACTGTCTTAAGCTGCTAAGTTTTGAAGCAATTTGTTACATAGCAATATATAAATGGAGAAGGGAATGGCAAACCACTTCAGCATTCTTGCCTTGAGAACCCCATGAACAGTATGAAAAGGCAAAATGACAGGACACTGAAAGATGGACTCCCCAGGTCAGTAAGAAGAGAGGCGAAAAGCAAAGGAGAAAAGGAAAGATATAAGCATCTGAATGCAGAGTTCCAAAGAAGAGATAAGAAAGCCTTCTTCAGCGATCAATGCAAAGAAATAGAGGAAAACAACAGAATGGGAAAGACTAGAGATCTCTTCAAGAAAATTAGAGATACCAAGGGAACATTTCATGCAAAGATGGGCTCAATAAAGGACAGAAATGGTATGGTCCTAACAGAAG